>CAKAOI010051959.1:58741-110660 GCA_916701655.1 Sebastiscus albofasciatus
TTCATAGTATAGTATGTTGAAAAATTTGTAAAAGAAAGTCATAGTGTAGCATGTCGAGAACAAGTCATAAGACAGCATGTCGAAAAAGGGTAAAAAAAAGTCATAGTATACTCACTTATCACAAAACAGGGGGAAAAAAGTCATAGTAAAGTATGTCGAAAAAAAGTCATAGCATTGTATGCCAAAAAAAGGGTAAAAAATAAGGCATAGTATACCAGTCAAAAAAAAGTCATAGTACAGTATGTCGAAAAAGGTCATAGTATAGTATTTTGGAAAAAAGTGTAAAAAAAAGTCATAGTATAGCATGTCGAAAAAAGTCATACAGTATGTAAAAAAGAAAAAAAGGCGCAGTAAAGTATGTCAAAAAAGTCAGTGTAGTATGTCGAAAAAAAAAGTAATAGGATAGTATTTCGAAAAAAAGTCATGGTATAGTATGTTAAAAAAAGTCATGTATATTATGTCGATAAAAAGTCATAGTAAAGTATGTTGAAAAAAAGGGCAATATAGTATGTCAAAAAAGGGTGAAAAAAAGTCATGGTATAGTATGTCGATAAAAAGTCATAGTAAAGTATGTTGAAAAAAAGTGTTAAAAAAATAATAGTATGGCATGTTGAATAAACAGTCATAGTATAGCATAGAGAAAAATAAATTATAGTATAGTGTGTCGAAAATAAAAATAATGGTCAAGTATGTTGAAAAAAAGTGTACAAAAAATCATAGTATAGCATGTCGAAAAAAAGTCATACAGTATGTAAAAAAAAGGCGCATTATAGTATGCCGAAAAAGTCAAAAAAACCTCATAGAATAGTATGTCGAAAAAAAGTCATAGTTAAGTATGTAAAAAAAAAGCATAGTATAGTATGTCAAAAAAAGGGTAAAAAATAAGGCATAGTATATCATGTTGAAACAAAAGTCATAGTACAGTATGTCGAAAAAGTCAGTGTAGTATTTCGAAAAAAAAGCACAGTGTAGTATGTCTAAGAAAGTCAGTAAGTATGTCTGAAAAAAAAGTCACATTAAAGTATGTTGAAAAAAAAAGTGTAAAAAAACGTCATAGTACACCATGTCGAAAAAAAAGGTCATAGTGTAGTATATTGAAAAGTTATAGTATAGTATTTTGTAAAAAGTCATAGTATAGTTTGTAAAAAAAATTATAAAAAGTGATGAAAAAGTCACAGTATAGAACGTCTATAAAAGTTAAAAAGAAAAAAAAGTCATGGTGTAGTACGTAAAAAAAAGTCAAAGTGATCGTATACTGTAGTATGTTGAAAAAAGTTTAACGTAAAAACGTGTCAAAGTATCGTGTGTCAAAAAGTCATCAAAAGTCATAGTGTAGGAGTAAAAGTCATAATAAAGTCTTAGATTAGTTAAATTAGTCCTGATGTTGCTAGAGTCAGACCTCTTGGAACCAATTCAAGAAACCCTGCCGAGCTCTGGGCCGGAGTTGTGGAAGAGCGTAGGATATACAAGTGTGTGTGTGTGTGTGTGTGTGTGTGTGTGTGTGTGTGTGTGTGTGTGTGTGTGTGTGTGTGTGTGTGAGCGATCGGTATGTATTAGTGAAATGTTTCAGGTCTTTCAAGGTATTTCTCTTCAACAAAAATTGTGAGTCGGCAGCAAAAAAGTGGAAGGATAACAGCGGGCGGCACTCAGAGAGGATGAGGATACAGCAGTTAGGGGGAGATGGGTGATGTGTATGGATGAGGCCATGATGGAGAGAGCGAGAGAAGAGGGAAGAGGGCCATGTTTACGGGTGGGGGGTAGCGAGGCCAGTAAACTGCTTGTGAAATGAAAATGGCTCTTTAGCAGAATCCAGGACACTTGGGTGCTGCACTGGATCAATGTCTCTGATTTACTGTCTGAAAGCCTGTCAGAGGGAAAGAGAGGCAGAGGGGGGAGACGGAGGCCGGAGGAGGGGGGAGGCCGGACAGGGAGAAGTTAGAGCTTAGAGGTAGAAGAGTCCTTTAATGGAAGGAGAAAGAGCAGAGACGACGAGCGGTAAGGATGGAGAGGGAAATTGTCCATCAGAGTGACAGTGCAAGGAGGCCAAATCAGAGGGATTGCTCCTCAAGTCCTCGCGGCCCCCGATACAAAATCAATCTGTCAAGGCGATGGGGAAGGGCAATCTTGTTTTGTGCAGGGAATTGGTGCGGCCATTTGGGGTAAAATCGATAGGGGACACATGGCGCTTCTTAAATCCTTACTGTCCCACAGAGGCCAGCCGTATTGACTAACAGGGGAGCGTACACAAATCTTTAACTTGGCCTGTCTGAACGAAATCTGTATTCTGTCGGTGGCCGAAGCAGAAGGTGGGGATTTCTGCCGTGCAGAAATTCATCTAAATGATGAACAGAATGACGACTTTGACGGAGAACAAACTATCTATCAGACGTGTGGATGATTATTTCATCAGTTGCGGATTATGTCTGGATTAATCGTTTAGTTTATGATATATCAAACATAACTAAGACTCTATACAGCCATGCTAGCAGCTCTGTGAGGCTGTATTGAGCCTAATGGTAACTCCAACATGCTAGCAGTGAATACATTACAATGCTAACATGATGTTCAGCCAGCCTATTCTCATTCCCAGGGTGTCAAATACCGACGCTTTGTCTGTCCGCCGCACAAGGTACCCTTTAACGCCAGTCTGCGATGCACTGGGCTTTCCATTAACTATAATGTAAACCCATCCGCGGCACAGTAAACACTCAGGGGAAGTGCTGTGGGGGACGTAGTTTAAAGAGCGAAAGAGACACACGGGGCGGGTGTGAGGCGAGGTGGATGGTGCCCAATAACACAAGGCTTTCATCCAGGAGGCCGCCGTTCATGTCGTGTGTGTTACGTTTCACTTAACAATCAGCTGATTGTTTTCTGCCCCGTGTTCACAACGTCAAGTCACATTTACACTTTACAAACGTAGTCATTTTAAGCCCAACTGTGTTGTTTCTTCCTAAACCTAACTAAGTGGTTTTGCCGCTAAACCTAAGCAACTGTTTTTGTTTAATTCCCAACATTAAGCACGTGAATTAACAACACAAACAATGACAGATATTGTCCAGAAACCCTCACAGGTACTGCATTTAGCATAACAAATATACTGAAACAAATGTACTGAAGCAAAAGGCAACAACAGCTGTCAGTGTGTCAGTGAGCTGACTGGACTATGACTTGCCCCAAACTGCATGTGATTATCATAAAGTGGGCATGTCTGTAAAGGGGAGACTCGTGGGTACCCAGAGAACCCATTTTCATTCACATACCTTGAGGTCAGAGGTCAAGGGACCCCTTTGAAAATAGCCATGCCAGTTTTTCCTCACCAAAATTTAGCGTTAGTTTGTAGCGATATTTAACCTCCTTCGCGACAGGCTAGTCTGACATGATTAGTACCAATGGATTCCTGAGGTTTTGTAGTTTCATATGATGATCATGATCTTCACTCGCTTTAAAACTGAGCCCGATACAACCTCCGGAAGATCAATTGCGTTAATGCGTTAAAAAAATGAGTTGCGTTAAAATGAATTTGCGTTCTAGCCTTATTAACTCTGACAGCCCTGCTACCTATCTTTCTATCCAGCTTCATTGTTTTGACCACTGACCTCAGTGATTTGTCATTGTGTGTTTGTGACAATGCGTTCGATGTATCTAAACTGCACCAGACTGCATGTGTGTGCGTGAAGGGAGGAGTGTGTTCCTTTGAGTATTTCTACAGCTGAGTCAGTGACACACACACACGCACGCACGCACGCACGCACGCACGCACGCACGCACGCACGCACGCACGCACGCAGGTGGAGCTGTGGGGCCCAGGACGACAGGCCGGACGTCTCGACAAGAGTGTTTTCCCGCACCCTCGGGACACGGGGAGTCTGGGTGGTGGGGTGTGGTGGGGGGAGTATTTTATTTTTATTTTGAGTGTTTAATGTATTAAAAGGGGCCGGGGTAATGAATTATAATCTTTAATGCAGAAACCGATCGATACCACCAAGAGAATAAATCAGCTTTTACTGAGAGCGTCAAAGCCCCTTAATACACTAGGGGAGAGAAAGGGAGTGCATGAGGGAGGAGGAGGAGGAGGAGGAGGAGGAGGAGGAGGAGGAGGATGGGGAGCAGCAGGGACAAATTGTTAGGAGAGGAGGAACGATCTCGAACCAAGCAGAGAGAGAGGATGATGAAATAGATGAGAGGAGGAGGAGGGAGAGAGGGGTGAGGAGGAAGGCATGGAGGGATGGATGGAGGCAGAGGGAGAGGGAAGTTATAGATGAACAGACTCACCTTTGTGCTAACCTCATTCAGTAAAAGCCTGGTGAAAGCATGGAGATTCTGACAGTTTTGTGAGGAGACGAGGTTACAGGGTCACCCGGTGTGTGCGCACGGACTCCACTCACTTGTTATTTTTCCGCCTAGTTGTATTGTGTTCCCTCTCAGTGATCCCCTCCCCGACTTCTGTTGCCTGGAGCAAAATAGAATTAATTGAATTACACCACCAACCTTCAATCAAAGATCACCTCGCCGCTCCCTTGTCTTGGTGGCGCCTCTGCTGGGAGAAAATGCCTAACAACAATCCATGAATTACACCGGTTTATTAACCCAAAGTGAAGTTTCTGCGGTGTGCGCGGATTCCAAATCAGCCAGACGTCAGAAACGAGCCCGGGAAGAGCAGGAAACACAGCTTGATTTGGATTCAGTTGCACAGATTCATCTCAGAGGCAAACTAAAGACAGGGCTAAACACAAATCTGATGCACCTCTAAATATTTAGGATGCTGAGTCTGTTCGGTTAGCGGACTAAGTGCTTTAAGTGAGGTGTTTGGTCGCTGGAGGACATTAAATTTTGATAGCTCAGGACAAGGACTGGAGGTAAATGAGTGGAGGGGGGTAATGAGGATAGATATACGTGGGCCACAGAGAGTTTTCTTGATTAGCGGAAAGAAAGAGACCTTGATTGAGAAAGAGGAAATAGAAGTCTTCAGAGAGAGAGGAGGTCGAGGACGAAGACATTGAAAAGGAGGGTTGAAAAAGTGATGTTCTCCGATAGCGTTGCACCCCTCAGGTGCTCAATAATTAAGCAACTGAGCAGACTCTTGAGATCCAACCACGATGTCAACCAAGGAAACCATCCATCATTCATCCCTTTAGGACTCACAGGTGGCACTTAATCACTCATTTTGTGCCTAGACTTCTCTCTCGCTTTTATTTCTTTCTCTCAGGCCTTTTTTTTTTTTTGACTGATTTTGCGATGCTGCTGCTGCTTGTTATGCTTTCAGGGACAAACAAAGCCTTCCTTCAAAAAAAATACAGATTTATTTCAGCAGGAGATCCTGCTGAATAAATAAGGGTCAAACTGCAAATTAATTTCCTGTTTTTTATTCGTCCTCCTTTTCAAGTGCCCCTCTTTAAGAATTTCTCGATAATGCGCGGAGGTTTAAATGACAAACCTGAGTGCTCTCGCTGTGTGCGTAAACCACCAGGCTCCTCCGTGGAGAATTTAAAGCCTAACTCTTACACTTTTTTTGTCTGTGGGCTCTGTCTGTCTGTGTGCCTGAAGGCGTGTGATTGTTGCATTGCACTCATAATAAGCCTCTGAGTGACTGGCAGAACCAATATCTTGCTATCGCTTTGCCCTGCGCTCACTCAGGCGGCTCGGTGTGCAGCCCCCGTCATGCATCTCAATTCCACAAACACAATGTTCGGAGCCGAGAGAAGGGGCCTGCTTTTTTGATTAATGTCACCATGACAACTACATAATTCATGAATTGTATTAGCGACCCATTTGTCATTTGCAAATCATAATTCGGGATGTGTTTGAGGAGGGCTGGCTTGAGAGATCGAGCGACGGCCTGCCATTATCCTTAGTGTTGTCTTCTGCACTCACACACACACACACACACACTCAAAAACAGCCCTTAGTGGAAATGCTGACGTATCCTCGCCCTAATCTGGGAGGCAGGAGCTCTTTGGAAGCTGCCTGTCTTATACGAGGGCCCTTTTAGCTTCATGATGAACTCTCAGGTCTGCTCATTTGGAAAGCTGCATGCTAATTCCCCCCTTTTCATCCATCTGTCTGTCTGCCTGTCGGCGGAGGCCTGGCCGGCTCTACACTGACACCATTTGGTGCGACAGTGTAAGGAGTTAAAGAGGATTCTCATTAAAGCACTAGTGCAGATCATTTGCTATTAGATCAATGACTAGATTTACACAGGAACCCTAAAATTAAATGGGATTTTCAGCCATATGTGAAGCAGATGGCGGGGTTTCTCCATGTTTATCCTGCTGTGCACAGATCAGTTCCGGGGGTTACAAGGAGCTTTATCTTAGATTTATGTATTTATTTTGCTTCCTCACGGGGACGCCTCGAACCGGACTGCAGATGACTTAATCCTTTTTTTCTTACTTCTTTACTCACAGTAAATAAATTCTTGTGGCACCTTTATTAGGTATGTCAATTCCAGAGATATTTATCGCTTCACCTTGTTTCAACATTTTTATCAGTACCTGATATCTGACAGCTTCTCCTTTTTACCTTGAAGCATAACTTACTAAATATGTGCTACTTTTTGACTTTGAGTTGAGCCAACAGGACGTGATCAGAAGGAACAGAGAACATTTTTAGTTAATCCTATAAATGTTTATGGAAGACAAGATGAAGCGCTGAACTTTAAAAACGGAAATATATGGCGTCCCTAATGAAATCTCCTTTGATATTCCTCACTAAGCATCTGTATTTGAGCGGTACCATAAACACTGCACAGCTGCTGTGTGGGTCTCTGCTGAGGGATTCACACAGTGCAGCTATGTAGAGTATGGAGGTTAAGTCAAAAATAAAGCTGAAAACATCAATAAATAATATTGTTAGTCAATAATTAACATGGATGCCCACATAGATAAGATAAGATAAGATGTAGACTATTTTATTGTCCCCGAGGGGAAATTTTGCTTGGGCAATAGTGCTGCACATAGGCTGCTTGGTCGTGGAAGGTCCGATCCATAAACAACCCCGTCTCCCACACAATTACGTTCCCACACAACTAAACTGCATCTTCAATCACGTATTGAGGGAAACGTATTTTCTCTCGGATTACGTTTGCAGTGTTAAACAGTTTTAAATACGTGGTTACCGTTGTATTTTGAAACAAAACAAAACAAAGCAACAATACTTCTTAGTTAGGTTTAGTAAAAAAAACAAAAAAACATCATGGTCTGGCTTAAAATGACTACGACACTGAACAAAACAAACATGCAACAAAGCTACTGGGTTAGGTTTAATAAAAAAAATTAAACAACATCAAGGTTTGGCTTAAAATGACTACGTCTCACACGGGACACAAACAGCGGTCTCCTGGGGGAGTCGGGGGTTTTTTGACCCTCAAACTGGACTTCAGATGCCTTAATCATTTTGTTTTTGTTCTTTACTTGCAGTGAATAACTTTCTGGCTTGTTATACTCGTTATTAGAACACGCAATTTTCAATAATGTTATTATTCCACGCAACTTTCATTAATGGTCGCTCAATATACTAAGTCACCTGCTCTGCGTTGTACTACATCATGTGCTGCGGCCGTCCGCGGTCTTACAAACCTTTTTGTGATACCTCAAAAACCAAACGTCATCCGCGACAAAATAGGTTTCGTTCCAAATGTAATTGAGACATGTATCTGTAGGCCCAAGACACGCAAACACACAAACCTGAATTTGATCAGCTTTGTATTTTTGAGCAATAGGAAGACGTGTGAAACAGATTAACATTCAAGAACTTTCTTTGGGCTTTGAAAACCAGCAGTTTAACATATATATATATATGTCACTGACACAAATCTGCACCTACTGCATTACCAGTTTTTATTATACAAAAGTACTGTTAATTGTAATGTTGCATGTTTATAATGTAATATACTCTTTGTAATGGACCTCTTTTAATTCAACTTTTGCTTGTAGATGTATTTGTTTTTAATGTAAGTAGATGAAGGAATACTACCAGGTGCACGAAGAGAGTGGTAGACTACCAGGGGCACGAAGTTAGCATATATATATATATATATATATATATATATATATATGTGTGTATTTTCCCATTCTCTTCTGTATTTCTGTAATGTCTTCTACGATCGTATAGGTTGCCATTTTTGAAGTCTTGTGCCACTGTCAGGCGTACTGTAGCAGTGCTGTCACTCATCACTCGTCAGTGAAAGTGTGCTACGATACGCCTGACAGCGGCTAGACCGGCTGAGAGAAGACAGATCAGGAGGGTTTGCTTCTATCTCATAAAAATCTATCTGTCTTTATAGTGTAACATGTAATATTTATCTCCCACAGATTTGCACTGAATTGATTCTCAAAAATATGGAACAAAGCGCATCCATTATCAGTTCAATATGATACAGGTCTTTTAGTTTCAAATTAGGGGATGATTCCTTATTTTAATGAGCGGTTTTAACTAATGTTGACTTTCGGTAGGAAATGGAAAGCACACAGTGTCTGTTGATGCGAATGTTGCGTGGGGAAAACAGGAAATAGATAAGAGATCAAATTTGAAAAAAGAAAATAAATATAAATAATAAAATAAAATAAGCAAGTGAAAGATAAATATATTTTTAATGTAATTTATCAGATCATTTGTGATGTATTCAGTTTAATTTCTGACTTGTCTTGTGTTTTTATATATACAGTGTATTACTAGTGAGCAACACTTATTTATTCATCCATTTAAAAATACTAGAAGGTTCTCATATTTAAAATTGTCAGACATATAAAAAGCTGCATTAAAACATTTTTCCAGGAGCACATGATACAAAGCGTTTGTTAACTGAGAGTTGACTGTAGTTGTGTCTCAGGTCGTTGTGGTGTCGTCACTGGAGTGTTGATTGTCTGGAAGGCAGAGAAGATCACAGTCTAATAGATGCATTCATGTTTTATTAAAAAGAATATTAGCTGTATTTTGAGTGCTTGTGGATGTTATGGCTACTCTGGGCAGTTTTATTTACGGTCCAATTTTTATTGAGCTTGACATTTAACTTGTTAGCCCAAAGAGCTTTCACAATGCTGAGCATACTCGCAAACACACACACTTTAAAACTATCTGAACAAGTCATTTATGTATAAATCTTTTAAATATATGTATTCAATTCTTTCTAAAAAATCTCATCACTTTTCTAACTTATAATGCTGACTGAGACAGTACAGACACACATCCTCTTCATTCCACTTTCTCCACCTCACCTCTGCCTTCATCCTCCTCGACACTCTCCTGACTGCTCAGCGGTGCGTCTGCTGCCTGGGGTGTGTTTGTTTCGCCTCTCTGTCCCTCCCAGAGGACACTGGACGTGTTCTGGCTGGAGCGCAGCCGCAGGCGGGGCGGTGTTTTTTGGTCACCAGGACTGAAGGATTGGGAGACTCCGGGGCCTCTGGACAAGCCGAGCCCCCAGCCGTGACGGGATCCCAGCTTACGGCGGCCCCCGGAGCCGGAGCGCATCGCTGGAGTCCCGGGAGCCGAGATGTCCGGCTCTGTCTGGGACGGAGCTTTTCTCATGGGAGAGGGAGAGACTGGAGCACTGCGGGGGTCTGAAACAGTAGGAAAGGAATTCAAGGTTATTATTGATTAAATCCCATGTTTATGCAAAGGCCATGGTAGTAAAGTTAGGTGATACGTTTTGGCATTGATCATTGGCTCATTCATGCTGAGATATGATTAGTATCAATGAAAGGTTTCCAACATTTGTCTTCCTCTGTGCTAAATGTCTCATTGTGTGTGCCACCAGGAGGGACAAATCTGCTGATTGCTTTACAGCACAAACCAAGGCCTGTTGAAGGAGGCTGGGACACGGTTGGACACAGGTCTTGCGGTATAACGGGTATAACACACGCAGTGTAACTGAAGCTCTGAAGGTCGTGGGTTGCGATTGGCTCAATTTCGACGAGTGCAGACCAGATTTTACTGCATATGTGTTATAGCCCAAAGATACGACGCGTGACCCAGCCTCCTTTCAATAGGCCTTGGCACAAACCAGGAAGGAATATAACGCATGTGTCCGAAATCATTCACTGCTCCCTACTCACTGTCCAGGGAGTTCTATATAGAGGGCTATATAGTGAGCACATCAGCAAAATGAAAAACACTTTTGGACACCACTCGGATCATTTTTCCTGCGCCATTAATTACGTCATCGCTGTCGCACACGGCTGGTAGACCATCCATAATAAATACCGACATGTATTTTTGTGATAAATACATATATAAGCTATTTAGTTGAGTTTCCTCTTAGTGAAATGCTCTGAGTGAATTTAAGTTCCCTCAGCGTTTGTCTAGGGATTTTATTGTGAAAAGTAAGAAGGGAAGGAGTAAAGCGGTGCTGCCGTTGTCAGTGTGGGGGCAATAAGCGTATTTTCCCAAATGAATAAGTACTTTGTGGTCGTTCATGTTGTGAAGCTCTGCTCTGCTCACATTAAATTTATTATTTTCGCGCTGCAACTCATGGATTTTCTCAATCACGCTGCTCTCTCTCCTCTCGTCCATCTACCATTTTTCCTTCAGCATGATGCGTGATGGTCTGTAGCGCTCTGTTAGTGACCATCGCTATCCACTATTTTTCACAATGCACTGTGGGATACTTTTGAGTCCACTATACAGGGTGTAATGATTCTCACCATACTGTACATTCGAACAGCGTGATTTCGGACACAGCCAACGTTTCTTCCAGTGCAATTGCAGTTTCAGGGACTCTGACATTGGCAGGTGCAGAAATAAATGAAGGAAATGTGATAACTGTGACTCAGGTGGTGGAGCTGGTCCGTCATTAATCAGATGGTTAGTGGTTTGATTCCTGTCCACATGTCGAAATGTCCTGGACCAACAAATTAAACACAGAAAAGTTGCTCCTGACGGCCGAACAGCCCCGCCAGCCATCAGTCAGTGAGTGAATGTGAAGTAGAAAAGCTTTATTTTAAACCCCTTATTTAGCAATTATAAGCACAGTGTTGGGAAGGTGACTTTTGAAGTGTAATACGTTACAGATTACGAGTTATCCTGTTAAAAATGTACAAAGAAATGTAACTATTTTAATTACTTCATCAAAGTAATGTAACTTATTACATTTGGTTACTTTTCTAACAAATGTTTGGGCAATAAGACTGAAAAATCCTCAAATCTAAACTTAAACCAGGCAGTGTAAACCTCACAGCAGCACTCACTGATTACGTCAAACTTGTATTAAAAGTCCGTCAATATAACTTGAATTAAGATTGGAACAAAGCAACAGAATGAATGTGATATTCTACATATAAGCTTTTTATTGTATATAATATATTCAGATGTGTTCCCTTTGTAATCACCAACATTTTGATTAGTAACTGTAATTTAATTACATATTTCTTCTTAGTAACTGTAACTTATTACAATTCCATTTATTCTGTAATTTGATTGCATAACTCCATTACATGTAACTAGTTGCTCCCAGCACTGTATAAGTGGTATATAAAGAATGAAATGTACATGCTTAGTAAAGCACATATGTTGAGTAAACATATGCATGCGTCAACTGCAATTCCTCCTGAGATGCATCAAACATTTTTTAAATATTTATAAAGAAATATAAATGTAATTGCATGTAAAGATAGAATTTAAATGTAGCAACCTAGCCTTCACTACCGTCGTTTCTTATACAATATGATATTTCAAATGACAATTATAATCATGATGCTGAAAAATTATAATTGTGAAAATGCCACTTTCAAAATGGGCCTACAGCGTGGTCTAAACTGGTAATTAGTGCTGTTTGAATTGTACTTCTAAGTATATTAAAATTCATAAATAATGTAATAAAATACATTTTCTAGAAAATTTAAAAACACAGGTAACAGCTTAACAAGGATATAAATCTGACCTTTGTATTCAAAAGGCAATCCTAACCCATTAAACAGATTATATCAAATTTAAATTATTTAAATTATTCATAAATTCTGACTTATATTAACGGGATAAAGAACTGCTGTGGCAGACCTCACTGTGTGCTGAGGTCTGTTCGGAGAGTTTGAAACCAGCTGCAGCCTGAGAGCTGACCTGAGACCAGCGGTTAAGGTCAAGTTAAGCTGCCATAAAGCGGGTCAGTTTCAGGGTTAAATGTTGGTGTTGTGGGAAAATGTCAGCTCAAGACAGGAAGTGTGAACTATGTGTGGGAAACGTCTCAACTGGCTCAAACGATCTATCGTTTTTACAAGACATCTAATTTAGTTACAGCAATTAAACTGGGATTATTATAATATATTTTTTTACTGTTATATATATATATATATATATATATATATATATATATAGTAGGTAAGTGCATCATCTTTAGGTTTTCTGTTTCTTCCACTTGGAGTGTAGCTCAGGGATCGAGCCTCTGTCTGGGAAACGGGCTCAATAAAAGCCACCACTCCTCTTGTTGAGGCCAGGCCTCCCAGTGTTTGGTCCTGACACACAGTTTAAGAAAGCAAGGTTTTAGGGGGGATAATAGAAAACACAATGCGAGGAAAAATAAAATTAAATAGGGCCAATAACAGTGTGTCAAAAAAAAGAGGAAAATATCGTGAATGTAGGTTTGGGCTTAAATCTTGGCTTTGAAAGCGTCTGCAGAGTTTTTCTCTCCTCTCTCAGCCAGTAAAAAAGCATTCCACAGTCAAGGTGCATAAAGAGAGGATGAAGCCTCGTGAATATTTTCCTTTCAACATGTGGTTAGCAGAGAAAGCCGGCCTCAGTAAGTCTTGGCTCTCTACAGGGAGAGATCTAAGGAGAAGAGAGTGGTATCAATGCCGACCACACTTGGTAGTCATGAGATGATTTGTATGCATGCCTGTAGCCTCGCTTGATGGGGTGAGCATGTGAGCATATCTTTGTGAAAACCAGTCGGCTGGTTGTTTGTGTGTGAGAGAAAGAGAGGTAGTGTGCTGTGCCGTGTGTGTGTGTGTGGTCTCACCAGGGTGAGGGGTGTGCGTGTCTGATGTAAATTCAGTGCTGTCGGCCAGGTTTTCCACGCTGCCCAGGGCGGTGAAGAGGGCGCGTCCCTCTCTTCCTCCTCCCCGGGGTTTGATTAGCTTCTTCATCCTGTCCGCAATCCAGTTAGATTTCCTACGAGGACACAGAGGACAGGGACCATTTACAAAGAGGGATGAGCTCGGAGTGTGTGTGTGTGTGTGTGTGTGTGTGTGTGTGTGTGTGTGTGTGTGTGTGTGTACACTCACAAACAACGCCCTGATTTTCCAGAAAACACTTGGACGATGCCAAGTGTAACAAGGGCTGCATGTTTTAAAAATGAGAATAAGATGTCCCTGAAGGTGCCAGCCAACTGTCATTAATTACGCCAAAGAAAGCACTTTGTAACAAGACGTCAAAAAGGTCTATTTTGAAGTGCTATAATTAAAATGTCATTATCATATTAATTTGTAGCACTAGGGACAAAATGCATTTCTGTGACACTTGGACAATTTATACACAACAATACTAATTATTAAATGTTCAATTATGGTACAAAATGCTTGCCAGCTGTCCAATGAAAGACGAGTATGCCTCCTCCTGAATGAATCGGGCGTTAAAGTGGCAACAACTTATGAACTGAGATAGCTGCACCTCAGTTTACCAATTTATTTTCTTATTCTGACGCATTGTTGGAAACGAGCCTTCATGAGAGCACTACAGAGCAGAGGGCTACTCCACGGTCTGAGAAGTGAAGCCAATGCAGAAGTGCCTTAAACCTGCATTCTTTCTACCAGCCAGCAGGGGGCGACTCCTCTGGTTGCAAAAAGAAGTCTGATTGTATTGAAGTCTATGAGAAAATGAGCCTACCTCTCTCTTGATTTATTACCTCAGTAAACACTGTAAACATGAGTTTATGGTCTCAATCACTAGTTTCAAGTCTTCTTCAATACAGCATGATGTTCATTTAGTAAATTATGGCCATAAAGCAGGGGATGCTTTAGGGCGTGGCTACCTGGTGATTGACAGGTCGCTACCACGGCGTTGTTCGGTCTGGGAGTCTGTTTTCGTCTTACAACTTTAACCCTTTCACAGTGTGTTTTCAGTTCATGAAAGTTAATTATAACCTTTTTGGTCGCCTAAAAATGTCTTATTCAGCGCTCGGTTGTACTTAGCTCCACCCTCTCGTGTCACTTCTGGTTGCAAAAAAACAACATGGAGACGGCCAAAAGGCCAACTCCAAGCTTCAAAACGGCAGTCCACAAACCAATGGGTGACGTCACGGTGACCATGTCCACTTCTTATATAGTGTATATATAGTGTGGTACCAGACTGGGAATAAAAGAAAGACGCCATCCTCCCAGATTTTCCCATGATGCACAAACAGGGAACCAGGGTTTTTAGAGATGATGTAAAACACAATGCAAGGGAAAATAAAATGAAATGGGGACAAAAAGAGACAATCCTCCTCCTGCTATAGAGAATAAGCAGCCATAGCCAGGTGTGTGGGGGAGGTATACCTTCTGTTAGCATAAAGAACAATACTATATGACAACAGCTTGTTATCAAAAGATTATATGAACAAACACTGTTACAACTCTTAAACCTCAACATCTTACAAAACAGACTCTGTATACAAAGTGCAATTGTAAGTGTACAACCTAAACGCAGTTCGAGGCCCCACTTAACAATGACTTGTGAACCCAAACATATTCAGACTACTAGGTCAGCTTGAGGGAGCCGAACTCTAGATGAAACCAAAACACAAGCGGAAATAATATATCCTGTGTCTTTTTAACAGTCTGGAAGATAAGCCTTCACAACAATACAGATAATTTGAATGAAAAAGCTTCATTTAATACGTTAATAGTTGCACTGAATTCAGTTGGTTGATCCAAAACATTTCTCTCCAGGTCCAAATCTTAGGAAGACTGAACAGTAAAGTATTGACCTGTTTGTGTTTTTGGAGTGCAGCTGCTTGGCAACAGGGCTGGGCGATATGGAGAAAATCAAAGATTGCGATATTTCTGACCAAATACCTTGATATCGATATGAATATTTGTGCTTTTATAAAATATTTACACAATGAGATTTTAGATAAATAATCATCAGTGATGTGGATTTAATGACTAAGTGGGGTAAAGGCAAATAATAGAACAGCTAGAACAATCTGTAATGCAGCCTTTAAAACCAGGAAAAGACAACACTTAACATATTAAGACAGTATCTACTCTAATATCACTATATCGATATATTTATTTATTGCCAGCTCTGCTTGCCAACTTTATATTAATATGGCAACAATTTTGCAATATTACAAATTTATTTTCTTCATTTAAATCAACAAAAGGTATTTTTTTTATTAAAAAAGAGACACTTGGTTTCCCAAGGTGCATATACATACAGAGTGACCAGTTCATCAGGTACATCTGTATAACTATCTACGTTCTTTATGTGTTTATATTGTTTAGTTTTTGTTGGCACCATGTAAGACTTGTTGGCAAATACTAGAAACACCTTTCAATATATGCATAAATGCAATGTAATGGAGTTGATTAAACTTTGACTTAAAACACAAGTTAAAACTGTTTTATTCCACTGTGTTTGACCGAAAACATAACTTCACTTATCATTATCCATCATCATTCTATATATCATTATTCTACTTATTTGTACTCTTTTATATTTCTTTTAAAAAAATGTTGTATCCATTCATGATTAAATGTCTTATGTTTCTTTTCTTTGTTTAAAGCACTTTGAATCGTCTTTATGTATGAAATGTGCTGTACAAACACACTTGCCCACCCTTGTTTTCTGCAGGGATATTGTACTGTATTGAGATGCACAGATGTAGGTGTACAGGTGTGTGTATATTTCTATACAGTACTTGGCTTTGCTGGCTGGAGGTAGCATGCTTGGCTCGAGGACTCTATACTGATCCATAATCTTCTCCACCAATTTCTGCTTCTCCCGACGGAGCTCGCTCAGCTTCTCCCTGAAGGAAAACATATGAAGCATCAGAACAAAGCAGCTGAGTAGGAAGGTCTGTTTGATTCATTTCATGCATTCATTATCAGTGTGAGTATTCTTGAGTGGGTATGTATAACGTGGCGGATAGTGTATGAATCAACCCTGTCAGCTCACTGCTGAGAAATGGAGCCTGCTGTGCTGTTTGAACTGTTTTCTTTTCAAACCAGCAGACCACAAAAGAGACTGTGTGGATGTTAATGTTCAGGGGTTTGAGCTGCGATGTGTGGTTAAACATAAAGCAGGACATTGATGAGAAATAGCCTGCATGCTGAGGCTCAAAATAAAAATACTGAACACAAAGTCGCTGACAGCGTGAGCTGACCGCCGGTCCCTGACTCACAGCTGCGAGCGGAAAAGATCAGGAAGGTTATCAGAGGTGAGCGACAGTCAGTATCGAGGCCCGTGTACATTTTTAGCCATGCTAGCGGCATGAATCTATGGATGACTGGTGGTCCGTCGTTTGGTCGGTCCTCCGCTTTGGTCCAGACTGAAATACCTCAACAACTATTGGAGAACTATTAAACAGTGCACAGTAACTAAGCAGGTTCAGTTTTGAGAGTGACATTATAGCACCACACTGACTAATGCTTCTCTCTTGTTATTGAAATCAGTTAGGAAGTCCTGCTATACATACAGGATTATCTTGCTATAAAACAATAAACACATCTTCATATAGTACATATGATTTTTAAGTAAGGCAACATTTTATGGTACTGTACTACCTTGTTTATTTATTAATTAAACACAGAAATCTCTTATATTTGTTGATTCTAGCCAAGCACGGCATTATCATGATCCCCTGACTTTTCCTCCAGCGCCACCATGAGGTTCATATTTGTGGTTTTGAGAGAAATATCTGCAGGGATGACATGTTTTTGTAGGCCAACCAGGAAGTTAGCATCACATCGGTTCCCTCAACAAAAAGCCAATTGGATTTTTCCATTTGGTTTTGGGTTATTGCAGAAAATAAACTCTGTGATAAACAAATGTTTATGATACTACTTTACATTTTGTTCAGCAAGATAATCTTCACAAATTAACACCACTTTTAGGATTTTTTGAAGCGTGAATGCAATCGCCAGAAGTAAAAAGTAACGTTATTTAACCTCCTTCGCGACAAGCTCGAATGACATGGTTGGTACGGCCTAAAAATCACAAGTTGGGTTAATGCGTTAAAGAACTTAGTGTCATTAAAACTAAATTGCGTTAACGTGTTATTTTCATGTTAACTTTGACAGCCCTACCAAAGACTCGACCAAAAAACCATCGACTTTGACACGAAGGAAGCGGAAGCGCAAAAATGACTGACTTCCGACTTATGTCTGAATTTCAGACCTCCTTCCTGCACCGCTCTTTACAGACATTCAAGATGCTTTCAGGATGAACTGTAAAAACGTTGGTGATCTCCTGATGTTGGTTTATGACCACACACCTGCAGAATTAATGACATTTCCATCAGACTCAGCTGTAGGCTACTTATTGCTTTGTGCTAATTAGCTAATGTTAGCATGCTAACACACTAAACTAAAATGGTGAACATGGTAAACATTATACCTGCTGAGCATTAACACGTTAGCAGGACATTAGCGTTTAGCTTAAAGCACCACTGTGCCTTGAACAGCCTCACAGAGCCGCATGGCTTAGATTCCTCGTCTTGCTTTCATATTTCTGATTGGTTTGTTTAGTTTATTCAATGTTTTCCAATTTCATAATGTGACCATTGGCTCTGTTTATTCCTTTTGCCCTTTCTTCACAATCCTCAGTGTGTGCATCAACTACAAACCAAAGCATCTAGCTGGCAGCAGATCAGTATCAAATTTATTAGATATGTTTAGAGTGTGATGAAGCACTCTTGAAGGCCGGTTCGATTCATTTTATGAAAGCTTACGAGACCTCCTCACATGTTTGCTCACTGAATTCACAACATTTCCCGCAACATTAAGTTTGGAAGGGCAAAGTCACTGCATCATTTGCTCTGTGTCACTCACAACAAAAGTGATTTTGTAAATCAAACAATCCAAACCGTCTTTTGCACTTTCCAAGGTCTTAAATATCTTTTTGCCAGACACTTCTTCAATGGAAATAAAGAGATGCGACTGCTGAGAGGCCTAGATGTCTGTGAAGTGTGTCTTTAAATCTGCTCTCAGTAAAGAAAGTGTTTATAAGGCATTTCACTCAGAACTAAGTTGTTTGTTTTGGTATTTGGTGCATTTTTGTATTTGGCCTGTCTACTCACACATCACATGGACTAATACGTAGCACACTGGACTGTTACTGTTCTGTATGTCATCCTGTTTGTGATTTTATCCTTACATGATGAACTAGTCTTCGCTTTTCATTCCACCAAGGAACACAAAGAAAAAGCTGAATATGACTCAGTTTGCCTTTACCTCATTTTTTTAATGCCCGTTTTTCAAAGCAAGAGAAACTGCCGGCTATGAGATAACAACATCCGCTCCCTTCCTCCCTGTTTGGACTTGTAGCCTGGTGTTAGTTTGGATAACATTGTCATCCCTAATGAACCCAGTGTACTTGGCTCAGGACAGACACCTGCACTTCCTGCTCAAATAACATGAACTGCAGGAATAAACACCCCAGTTTAAATATAAATAAATGCATTGTAATAATACCAAATCAAATAATTAAGAAAGGAAGCGGCTGATAAGGGAATCCACTGTAGTTTCTGTTGAAGCTTTTGAAACCCTTTTTTTGTACAGAGTGGTTTCAAGAGCCCTACAGTTTTTAAAAGTCTTTTTCATACAAGTACCATTACTCTGAATGCCAAATCATCTACAAAACAGCACTTTATTAAAATAATACATTTCAATAACATTAAAAACTCATTAATTCAAGTCTCACTGACACCCTGAAGGTCGCCCGCAGATCGAGTCCTGTCTACATCGTCAAAAGTGCTTGATAGTAGCGACCTCTTACCAGTTGTGTGACTCTATAGCTAAATACAATTTATTTAAAACAATTGTAGTGCTGAGGGGAGCTGCAGAGTCGGGTGGTGACTCTGTGTTTCTCACTACAAACAACCCCTTTCACACACACATGTAGTCATTTGATCTATTTTTAATATAAACATACGGACTAGAGTAGCTTTAGCTCCTACCTCAGTGTTCCCATTGTTCAGGTGAACTGGAGGGATCTGATAAACCAAGTACACACGATGGAAAGGATAACATATAGAATTAGTAGGGCTGTCAAAGTTAACACGATAACGCGTTAACACAAATTTGTTTTGACGTCACTAATTTCATTAACGCAATCAATCTTTTGGAGGTTGTAGCGTGCTCAGATTTAAAGCTAGAGTGAAGATACTGGCATCATATGAAACTAGAAAACCTGAGGAATCAATGTCATACTAGCTCATCAGGAAGGAGGTTAAATAACGCTCCAAACTTACGCTACATTTTGTTGAGAAAAAACTGTCATGGCTGTTTTCAAAGGGGTCCCTTGACCTCTGACCTCAAGATATGTGAATGAAAATGGGTTCTCTGGGTACCCACAAGTCTCCCCTTTACAGACATGCCCACTTTATGATGATCACATAATAAACATCATGTCTAACACCTGACCAACACATGCAATCTACCAGAAGGAAGGAAAGTATGAACGATGACTCAAAATGCCCTCTGACGATGTCTGGCTGCACCTATTATCATTCTGCTATAGGAGGAAAACTGCTCTGGCTTATTTGTATTTCTTTAAACCAATCACAGCTGTTTTGGGCGGCGCTTTGCCCAGGATGCAGCGACTGTGCCCTTGCAAAATAGATAGCGCCGATAGCGGAAGAGGAGGAGAATGCTGCGTGAAATATGTGACTAATAGCAGGCTTATGCCCACAGTCTACATCCGGTGAGTCAGACCAGCATAAAGAGGAAGGCAGTGGGAGCGAGAGGGACGATAAATCTGGCACATGCTCATGTTTGTTTTTGTCTGTGTGGTTGTTGAGTGAAAAGATCAACAATCTTTCTCCAGAATCGCTGACTTCACCTTGAAAGGTGTAAGAGGCTGTAGACTTCCCGGGGGGCTGCTGAACTAAAATATGCAATATTAACAGTGACATTTTTCTCACTAATTTAAGAAAAAAAAGTCCTTAGTGAATAAAACTTTTCAAGAATGAAAGCTTCAAATAATTAAATAATAATTTACGAGAGATATGGCTCATTAGACTTGAAGGGTGAAGCCAGCTCTGCGTGCTCACTATCAGTTCTGGATTAATCTGTTAGACATTTAAAAGGACGACTGCTGAGTGCTGTTGGACTGTGAAATTGTTCAGTCTCAAACCTTTACGTAAGTGCTTTTATGTCCTGGATATGAATACAGACCGCCAACAAAGTTAGAAATGTTAACAAATTGCTCTAACACACAATACATAAAGTTTAATTTGAACAATAGCGTTAAGATGCTTTGTTGCGAGGAAACCTGATTTTCTTCAATACGCTTCTGTTGTCTCGTCAGTAATTCCAAACAAAACAAATTATCTGGAGTGTGTGTGTGTGTGTGTGTGTGTGTGTGTGTACTGACTGGTACTCCCTCTGCTGTGAGTAGTGCTGGTCACGGCGCTCCAGGCTCTGCTCCAGTAAGGCCCGGTTCTCCTTCAGCAGGCTCTGGTTCTGCTCCGCTAACTGTCGGTTCTCCTCCTCCATGTTCCCCTTCAGCTGGGTCAACAGCTGCACACACACACACACACACACACACACACACACACACACACACACACACACACACACAATACCGTAAAATGTCAATCAAAAAAAATAGTTTGGTAAAATCCAAATATCTAGTTTTTGTATGAAAGTGCTCGGTCAGGTAGCCGTCAAAGTAGACAAGAAAAGCAAATGTAAAAGATGGAAAACATGCAATACATCTGCAGAAACATCTATACAGGCTCATTCAGATGTAGCTGAATAGCAGTCCCTAGTATTGAATGTGTCAGCTTTGAAAGTCTTCTATAGTGTGTAAATATCAAAGGCAACTGAAAGAGGTACAAGGAGACCCAATAGCCGGTGAATTGCCGGGGCATCGGTGGAAAAAACTGCAAACTTGTATAACAAAACCTGACAAAACGGTGAAGCAAGAGGTCAGAGCTCAGTGGCACTGACTGACTGAAAGGCACAAAACCACAAACTGCAGCCTCACAGATGACAAAAGAACTAATTCAGCAGCTCTACAAAGCTGTCTGAACAAAAGATGTTTTAAGGCAGAGCTAACATCCAAGGCTAACACACAAAACCTCCTCATCTACCTAGTGTATGGAATTACTAAGCAGTGATAGAAGCAAAAACCTTATTCTACATATGAATGAATGTCTAAGCTTAGAAAAGTCTTACAAGAAGGTACGGTCGCACTTTTACATGAACACTCTACTTCCTATTTGTGAATCTGTTTCCAATTATTTTTAGCCGCCATCCTGTCCAACCTACTGCGGCGCCATCAGTTAGCACAGCTGCTGCAACAGGTTAATTGCGACACCGCACCGGCTCCAAACTGAACTTTTCCTTTTGATCAAAGAGAAGAGTTGCCACCTCTCCACTTCTCTACACAACAGTATAATGAGCAGCCTGGATGTCTGATTCCCAGGATCTAAACCAGCTACCTACAGTGTAACATGGTGGGGGGCTGAATAGGGCTGTGTATAAAATACATATCATGATACATGGTAACATCTGGCGCAGTATAAAGACACACCACCATATGTATAAAGTCCGAGTAAAAAAAGTCACTATGTGAAATGGCTGCTATGGGGACTAACATCATCACACATGAATACAATTGGGCTAATTGGATCCACAAGAGTCTCAGCTTTACAGTGATACCCAGTTAATGTAATTCCAAGGCTGTTTAGGAGCCCCAGTATGCAGAAATATTCAAATACACCATTTTAGAAAAGGTGAAAATAAGACATGTGAACTGCATGTGATGATCATAAAGTGGGCATGTCTGTAAAGGGGAGACTCGTGGGTACCCATAAAACCCATTTTCATTCACACATCTGGAGGTCAGAGGTCAAGGGACCCCTTTAAAAATGGCCATACCAGTTTTTCCTCACCAAAATTTAGTAAAACGTTGGAGCGTAACTTTGGAGCATGACATGGTCGGTACCATTGGATTCCTTATTACCTTTTTTAGTTTCATAATGCCAGTATCTTCACTCTTGCTTTAAAACTGAGCCAGCTACAACCTCGGAAAAATCGCATAGCTGCCGGGTCCGCCGAGGTTAATTAAAAATCGATACAGCATTTTGGAGAATCAATACAGTATTGCAAAACATAATATTGAGATACTTATGAGTATCGATATTTGCTGACACCCTTAGGGCTGAATAAGGCGTCTAGTGAGGCCCTTGGGAATGCTGGTACTTTAACATTCGGAGCAGTTTTAACCTGAGTCTACGTAGAAATGATCTGGCAAGAAGTAAGGCTGAAAATCCTAGAATGAAATTTGTGAATAATATATCTCATCAGACTCAACAAGGATGCTGATTCTTTATGTTTCATTTTTTAGCATTAATCAGAACCAGAATAAGGTTTATTTATTATCAAGTAGGTTTTCACTTACAAGGAATTTGCCTTGGTGTTTCGTCCATACAGTAAACATATTCAAAGGAAATAGAAACCCAGGCAATGTACGGTAAAAGTCAAGAACATAAATATAGAATAACAATTGCAATACAAATATGAAAAAGATCCGATAAAAAATACTGTAGCATATGTACAATATAACAGCTCGTTGACGAGATCAACTGCAGTTGAGAAGACCTCGGCCTCCTGCCAGAGGGAACTGACTCAAAAAGTTTGTGTCCAGAGTAGGAAAGGTCAGCGACAACCTTTCCTGCCCGCCTCGGGGTCCTGGAGGCGTGCACCCGCTCCGCAGAGCGAAGGACCCGCTGCTACTATCTTCATCGACATCTGCTACTAGTTAGCCATTTAATGAAATAGTTCCACATCGTGGGAAGCAAGGTCATTCGCTTTCTTGACGAGAGGTAGATGAAAAAATCGATGCCATTCTCACAACTGTACAGTATACAGGAAGCAATTAGCTTAGCACAAAGACTGTGAACAGGGTGAAACAGCTAGCTCCGTCCAAAGGTGACAAAATCCACCTACCAGTACCTCTGAAGCTCACTAATCAACACACTGTATAACCTTTAATCAGTACAAAAACTGAAGTGTAAAAATGTCAATTAGATGTTTTATGGACGATTACGTGCTGAACTATTTCTTGGCCAGGTGCGGTGACTTCCTGCGGTCTCCGCTGGTTGCCAGGCAACTGCTCAGAGCCCCAAAACTCTACAGCACATAACCAGACGTAAAACCATAACGATGAAATACAACGTGTTCATTTGTGAGCTTTATGAGCTTTAGAGGTGCTGGTATGTGATTTATTTTTACATTTGGACAGAGCCAGGCTAACCGATTCCCCCTGTTTCCAGTCTTTATGCTAAGCTAAGCTAACCTGGCTCCATATTACCATATAGACTTGAGTGTGTTATCAATCTTTACTGTATTTCCCCTAGGGCTGTCAATTGATTAAAATATTTAATCACGATTAATCGCAAATTAATCACACATTTTTTATGTGTTCAAAATTACCTTAAATGGAGATTTGTCAAGTATTTAATACTCTTATTAATTATAAATATCCTTGCTTTTTGCAAATGTATGTATTTATTTAGCATTGGAAATCAATTCACAACACAAAACAATGACAGATATTGTCCAGAAACCCTCACAGGTTCTGCATTTAGCATAAGAAATATGCTCAAATCATAACATGGCAAACTGCAGCCCAACAGGCAGCAACAGCTGTCAGTGTGTCAGTGTGCTGACTGGACTATGACTTGCCCCAAACTGCATGTGATGATCATAAAGTGGGCATGTCTGTAAAGGGGAGACTCGTGGTACCCAGAGAACCCATTTACATTCACATATCTTGAGGTCAGAGGTCAAGGGACCCCTTTGAAAATGGCCATGGAAGTTTTTTCTCACCAAAATTTAGCGCAAATTGGGAGCGTTATTTAGCCTCCACTTGACAAAGCTAGTATGACATGATGCCACTATCTTCACTCTCGCTTTAAAACTGAGCCCGCTACAACCTAAAAATCGCAAGTTGCATTAATGCATTAAAGAAATTAGAGTCGTTAAAACTAATTTGCGTTAACGCGTTAACTTTGACAGCCCTAATTTACCCAAATGTCAAACTATTCCTTTAAAGGTTGGTTATTGTGGAACTGTGGATACCAACTGACAATGATCCAGATAACAGGCTGGTCCACATACTGTATGTCTTGAATCTTTGCAGTGATTTTGTGATTTCTGTTTCTTCTTGTACAATATTTCTTAACATATTATCTGCAGACTGAACGTCCTGTACCAGCTTTTGATTCAGCAGCTAGATGAAGCAGCATAGCGTAACATCTGCTGGTTGACTTCTTAAACCCTTTACAAGGAAGTCAATTTACACCTGTTTCGTCCCCTCAAACGACTGGAGACTTGCCTGCTTGAAGGTTTTCAATATTCAGCGCTCGTTTGACAACATTATACAGAAGAGTAAAGCTCTTTTGGAGGCAAAGATGCCCCAACTCCTTATTAGCTACTTGGTATTCATTTTCTGTTTGGACCAATATATCATTTTTCTTCTTACATGTCAAGCTGAAATTTAATTTTTGTATCACGTATCAGAAATCAGCCTCTCATTGTTCCCCACTGATGATACGATAACTGTTCCTCCCTGACCGCTAATATGTAAAATACTCTCAAAAACCTGCAATGCATTCCTAATCAATTTTGTTTAATTGCCCAATAATGCTTTAACTAAATTGGTTTCTTTATTTCAAGAGGGTAATGTATCTCCGAGTGTCTCCGCTGTGAAGCACTAAATCCCTTTTTTGCATGAAGGCAGCTTGAATACAAAACACCCGTGTGTATCTGCAGGTGTGTAGATAGACACATGTATATGTCTGTGTGTGTGTCTGGGTGTTAATACCTGGTACTGGCTGGTGAGGCGGGCGCTGCTGATGTCCAGGCTCTGGTTGGTTTCCCTCAGGCCGCTGAGTTCCCCCTCCAGTCGCGTCCGCTCCAGCTGGGAGCTGCTCAGCTCGGCCCTCAGACCCGAGCCCTGAGCCAGCAGCTCCGCCTGTGACGCCAACCCCTCCTTCTGCTGGGCCTGCAGCCTGAAACACCGACACACACGAACGGGCTTTACTCATCGCTGTCACTGTTACGTGTCCTGCAAAGTGTTGTGTGTATCATTTGTTTGGTAAGTGCTCTTTTGTTATATTACTATTACACAACACGATGAGTTCTCACAAAGCCAGAAAACAACAAAACAAATAAATCATCTCAGACAAATATGGTTGAAGAACACATCAATGGTTACAAAACAAAGAGCTAGCAATCACCTTTGTTTTATTTTATAATGAGAACTACAATGAGCGTAGATGAAACTCGGAATGATCACTGTGGGGGTAGATTGCTAATAATCAGTAATAAACATCCAACATGTTATGTTCCCAATGTGGATTCAAAGTGTTTTGGAAAGAAACTTTTTATGTTAGTTAAAATTGAACCAGTGTACAGCATTGGCTCGGTATTAAACAAATCAGCCACAGTCCATATTTCCTTTAGTGCTGCAACTAATGATTGTTTCATTATTGATTAATCTATGAAGCATTTGTTCTAATGTCAGCATACAGTAAAATAATCTTCACAAACTTGTCACAGAAGATGGGGACATCTTCAAACGTCTTTGTTTTGTCAGACCAACCGTCCAAAACCCAAAGATAATAAGGTTACACTCATAGAAGATAGAGTTGTTCCGATACGGATACCAGTATTGGAAATGTGTCGATACTGCCCAAAATTTGGGATTGGGTATTGGCAGGTACGCCAGTCTATGCACCAATCTGATACCACAATTTATTCACCCGGAAAACTTGTTTAACAAGAAATCAATTATTTTTCGTCTCTCCAGAACAGTAGCCTTCGCTGTGCTGTCACCCCGGATGTATCATGGCTGCCACTAGAAACTACTACTACTGCATCTACTACTTTCACAGCAGCAAGGAAGAACTGATTGCAGGTAGTTTGTCACGTGACGATAGCAAACAACAACAGAGGAGAGTGTAACGGTAACCGGAGTCAGAGCAAGGAAAATGTCAGCCATTTGACAACATTTCACAGTGGAAGATCCAACAGGTAAAACTGTGACATGTACAGTATGTACTCAGTTGTGACTGCACTATAGCAATTTATTAAAGGAATTGTTATTTATTCCTAGATTTAGTTTTTAAGATACTCTTGCACTACTGTTCCTTTCCTATTTAAAATGTCATTTTTCTAAATTGCAAGCTGTTGAACTCAAACTCAAATAATAATAATTATGTATGGCCACCGTAGTTCTCTGACACGCTCGTGAAACTGCGATAACGTGAACCGTCGAGTGCAAAACCGTGGTAGCGCCGTTCACCTTGTTCAGAGACCATCCTTACCATAATAACACTATTTAAGGAGCCGACAGTCAGGCGGTGGCTGGCGGTGCCACGGTTTTGCACTCTGCGGCTCACGTACCCTCAGTTTCACAATTGTGTCAGAGAACTACGGTGGCCATCAGGTAACATAAAAACAGGACAGTCTCTCTCTAGAGCCAGGGTTTGGTTTGTCCGTTCTGAGCTACTGTAGAGACATGGTGGAGCAACATGGCGGACTGTGTGAAGAGGACCTGCTCCCTATGTAGATATGAAGGGCTCATTCACAACGAAAACACAACGATTCTTAGTTTCAGGTGATTATACACTAATGAAAACATAGTTATGAATATTAAATCCATTTCCGCTACTAGATCCCCGAAATGTTACACACTGTTCCTGTAATTTATTATTTACCTAATTCAGTTAAAGCATTACATTACTAAACAAGTCTAAGAAGCATTTTGAAAGCATGGACATATTTGATATCTTAAGGTATTTGTTTCATGTGTCATCTGACAACCAGGAGGAGGAGGCCACCCTGCTTCCAGCTTGACAACCCATCATTTGAGACAGTCGGAGTAATCAATCACATCAATATGATGATGAAAACCTGGCTGATTAACTAATTATGGTACACAAGTATCGTATGATGATGATGATTATCATCATTATATACAGTACCCACCACCCCCACGATAAAACGTAATCAAGAAGCACTCTGAACTTTTTTCAGCCACAGATCTTAGTAAGACTCGTCTGTGATTTAAAGGAACAGTGTAACTTTTAGGGGGATCTACTGCAGAAATGGAATTTCAGACTGTAAAAAACAGACTGTCATTTTCCTGGTATATTCACTTGATATTATCCTCCACGCTACACGGGAGATTGTGCAATCTGCAACCTCACCACCAGATCTTACACACTGTACCTTTAAATCAGTGGGCAACTCCGGGTCTGAGAAGTGAAGCCAATGTGGAAGTGCCTTAAACTTGCATTCTTTCTAATAGCCAACAGGGGGCGACTCCTCTGGTTGCAAAAATAAGTCAGATTGTAAACATTATAAACATGAGTTTATGGTCTCAGTCACTAGTTTCAAGTCTTCTTCAATACAGCATGATGTTCATTTAGTGAATCATGGTCCCATTTAGAGTCAAGTAGACCATAAAGCAGGGGATGCTTTAGGGCGGGGCTACCTTGTGATTGACAGGTCGCTACCACGGCGTTGTCCGGTCTGGGAGTTGTCCGTGTTTTCGTCTTAGAACTTTAATCCTTTCACAGTGTGTTTTCAGTTCATGAAAGTTAATTATAACATTTTGGTCCACTAAAAATGTCTTATTCAGCGTTTGATTGTACTTAGCTCCACCCTCTCGTGTCACTTCTGGTACAAAAACCAAGATGGCGACAGCCAAAATGCCAAACTCGCGGCTTCAAAACAGCAGTCCACAAACCAATGGGTGACGTCACGGTGACTGCGTCCACTTCTTATATACAGTCTATGCTTTAAATACACACAGATGTGATCAAGAAAACTAAAATCTGAGGTAAAACTGTAAGTCAACATCTAATATGAATGAAATTGTTGAGTCCAAAAGCCTTATATTTTCTACTGCTGGATGTTTTTGGAAGTGAGGTTGTAAAATATCCAAACAAACCTACATTCTTGCCACTGCTCCCCAGTCCTGTTTTTTGATGTGTTGTGCCTTATACATCTGTGCTGCTGTTTTTTAGGAAAATACATTCCTATTTGCATTCAAACCAATTCCTGTGTGGCTCCCTGTGCTTCATATAAAGACATTAATGCCGCTGCTGCTCCCCCATAGTCAAGGTAACATGCATGCAGTGAGAGGATCATCAGATCTCATTAACATGATGCTGATTGGTGAGTGTATCTGTCACCTCTCGTTGTCTTCCTTCAGCCTCTCCAGCTCTCGTTCTCTCTCGAGTCTCCTCTGGGCCTCTGCTTCCATCTCCTCTCTCTCCATCTTCATCTCCCGCTCTCTCTCCTCCAGCTGGGTTTTACTGTCCAGGAGCTCCTTGTACCTTGAGATTGCCAACACAACATAAAGACAATTATGGCTTAAAATGCATGACAGAAAGAGAGAGTATGTGTCTTTAATGGTTATGTGTGTATATTTTTGGGTGAACTAAAAGTCCTCACAAGGATAGAAGAAGACTCAAAATGTAATGTGTGTGATGAGTGTGCGTTGGTACCTGGCCTCCAGCTCCCTGTGCTGGGCCTCCAGGCTGCGGTTGTTGCTCCTCAGCTGCGAGTGTTTGTCCAGCAGCTCCTCCAGCTCCACCTCCTGCCGCTGCTGCAGAGCGGTCATCCGATCGCGGTCCCGCCTCAGAGCCTCCATCCTGGCCACCGACTCCTCCCGCTCCCGCGCCCACACCTTGGACTCGGCCTCCAGAGCCGCACACCGAGCCTCGCTCTCACTGCAGCGAGCCAGCACTGCTGCATGCTGGGAGCTCAGTGATGCTTGATCCACCTGTGTGTGTGTTATGAAACAGAGACATGAAGTCTGTGCTTACATTTTAGGGATGTAACAGAAACCCAAACATCTGAAGTCTTACTATAGATTTATCACCCACATGTGCGTGTATATCAGGCCTTTCTTTTTCAGATGGGCCAGATTTGAAAAACAGTGAAGGGGCCGGACATTTACATTTCCTATGTCTGATCTGCAAAGCTAGAAATTTAAATGTGAAAACAATACATCTTTTTAATCTTAGTAGGTTGTTATTTTAATAAACACAATGTTAACATTATTTTTTATTCAGTTTGATTCTCCTAAATTCCCTCTGCTTAAATAAAACCTTTTAACAAAATAAGTATTTCTGTGCTTAACAGGACATAACTAATGAATGGGCTTATTAGCCTTTCGAATAAAATGATGATCTTCTGGTAATCACACCATGTAAACACCCATAAAATGGTTAGCAGGATATTTAAATAAAAAACTCTCTCATTGGAAGATTTTTTTTTTTTTCACATTTATAAATGTTGAGGTCGTTAAAGGCCCGGATTTCTTCATATGAAAGATCAGTATCAATAGATTAGACTATTCTCTTTTTGGTCACTGTGGTCATTTTCAAGAAGGAAGCCTTATTGAATAAACAACCCAGGCTGCTTTGAGGCACTAACATGCTCACAATGACAATGCTAAAATGTTTAGTTTATCATGTTCACCATTGTAGTTTAGCATGTTAGCATGCTAACATTTGATGATTAAGCAGAAAGTACAGCTGAGGCCGATGGGGATGTTGTTAGTGAGGAGTACGTGTTACGGCAGATACCGTCATTGACTTCAGCCTCAGCAGATAAATGGACTCTGCAAAAGGTCAACTGGACGCTAAATCAACTGTCTGCCTTTTGTTTTCATATTAAGTTTATTTTGCAATAAATTCTAAACTACAGTGAACGGTGAATACTCTCCCTGGATTTATTTTGACATGCACTGCACCCCCCTCCATGTAGTGAAAACAACAGGAAAGTGGAATAGCGGTTAAAGGAAAACCCCAAACTGAAGCTTTCTGCCACTACACAGGTATTTAGTCATAAAGTATTGGACAAATACAAATTTGGGCTAAATGGTGACACTAGATGCAAAGTTGAGGGATCACCAAAGTCATTAGAGCTCCTCCTGAGGGGGACATGAATGTCTCGACCGACAGTCGTCCACAGAGCCACGCCACGAGCATGGCTAAACATGGTGTCTCCCTACACTAAAGCTGCCTGGTAGTCCAATAATGTAATACATCCTTGAACTATGTCCAAATTCATGCAAGGGTCTAATTAGGGCTGGGAAATTTGACAATATATATCATCAAAACGATATAGAAATGTCTATCGTATATATTTTTTTACATAGTTTCTATCGCGACACAGGCTAGGCCTATACATATTTCTTTTTTCCCTCTAATTTCACTTAAAACTGTTCCGTTTATTCTGCACTCAAGTTCTTCAAATGAGAAAATACTCAGCACTTTTCATTTGTCATGTATCTAATTCACACAGGAGTATACCTTGTGGTTATTTCCTATAGACTATTCATTTATGGAATTACGTGAAAACATGCTATATCATGATATACACGTTATCGAGATATGAAATGACCTATATTGAGATAGAAGACTTGGCCCATATTGGGCCATACAACTCCTAATGAGCAAAACTGATCATTTGCTTTAATTTAGGTAAACCAAATGGTTAAAAGTCCAATGAGCTCTTTTCTTCCCAAGTTGAACAGCCATAATGATGCTGTCTGTCAGTGTTTGGTCACCTGTAGCTGGGTGTTGAGTGTCTGTAGTTGGGTGCAGGAGTCCTGCAGGCTGAGGGAGTGCCGACGCAGACCCTCCAGCTGCTCCTTCAGGTGCTCACACGCCTCCTGGGACTGAGACAGCCGCGACAGCAAAGCCTCCTGTCTTGTGACCGCCACCGCTTTCTGAAGGACAGAAATTTTACTTTTGAGAGAGTGTCCACAGCGTACGAAGGAAGCTGCATCAGGGGCTGTGCCACCTTTGGCGCTTCAAAATATCCATATTGTCTGAGCTTCAACCTCATTTGCAGCTGACCTTTCAGAGTGACATTTGTGTCAATCTATAAACAACAAGATGAGTTTGCAAAAATGTATAACATATAAAATATGAACTTGTAGTGTACTTGATCTGTGGGCTCTTTGCATGAGCATTTATAATCCAATCAGAATACCTGCACACTTCTTTGTGACTCTTGATTGTGAAACCTGCTCTGATAAGTAAAGGAGTGTGTTGAATGTGTTTGTCATAAATAGATCCAATGTGAACAACAAAGCTGAAAATTGCTGAAGGTATAAAATCTGGTGTTTTTATCCAAAATTAAAATGAAAACTCGGCTCTACACCCACTAAACAATGTGAATTTATTTGACATTTTAGCAAGTACTGGCACAGCGAGAACACACTTCATGTGTGAGTCATCTGGAGGGTCTGGAGCTCAGCTCTGGTGAGCGCCAACTCTCAATTCTTTTTTCATTTTAGACTCTTTCACATTTCTTACCAGCAGCTGACTAAATCATACTGCTACAATGGGAATGGCTACTTTTTTCACTAGCTCCTTTAGATTTCCATTTCACTTCCAACGTCAGTAGTGGAAAGTATCTACACTGCTATTGTACGTACTCAAGTACTGTGCTTAAGTATAATTTTGATGTTTTCTACTTCTAATCCACAACATTTCAGAGGGAAAAAATGTTGTTTTTACTCCACTAATGTTATCTGGAAGTTATAATTATTAGTTACATTTCAGTTCAAGATTTTACATTAAAAAACATTTGAGCTTATAAAATACAATACATTGTTTAAAATTAAAACACTGGTTCCCAATATGTTTGGCTTGTGACCTCTTACAGCAGAGTCTGGTTGTCACATTGTAGGTGGTTTCATTTAAATAACAGTTTGAGGCCCAAAGAGGTGAAAGTAGCCCCAAAAATATTTAAAAAATGTTAATATTTCACAAAAAAGTAAAGTTTTTTTTAAAGAAAAGTAAAAAACAAAAATAAATTTGTAGATGAACCTTCTTATTCTTATTTCTTCTCTCAGTAATCATCTCAGGACCCCTCAGATTTATATTGTGACCCTTAAGCTTCATTTATGCTTTCCGCAAGGACGGCCGCATGTACATGAGCTGACGTGGAATCGTGATGAGGAAACGTTTGGATCCTTTTATACTCTACTACCAATAATGTCAAAGCTCAACATTCTCCATTTTTGCCGCCCATCCGCATAGTTAGAAAAATGTGGATGTTTTGCGGACAGGCAAAAACCTGCTCCAGGGAAACCCCGCGAAGGGCCGTGTCTGATGGTAACACTGGCCGTGTGGACACTCGCGACCCTCGCAGATGAGGCAAGCATAAATCACGCTTCAGCTACACCAGTAAATCTGTTTACGCATTAATGCAGCAATATTAATAAGTACAGTATCACTCACAGAATGTACTTTTACTTTTGATACTTTAAGTACATTTTTCTGATAATACTTTTAAACTTTTTACTTGTAATGGTTCGAGCTTCCTCTTACTGCTGGATGTTAGAGTTTATGTGTGTGTCTGTATGTGACAGAGAGAAAGTAAGAGCTGGAGAGCAAGAGAGCAGCAGACGAGATAAGGAAGATTAACAGTAGCCGAGGTGACATTATAAAAACTGATGAGCAGAGATAAAGCGGTAGTCCTGGAAATAAAGTGCAGCACTCGTGGAAGCGGCGGCCTACTGTGAGTTGATAGTCGTCAAGCATCCCTAGAGCAAGAATTTCAACATAATATAGATCATTTCCATCACACGGGGGTCGCACCGAACCACAGACATCCAGCAAATGACATTCAAAGGCTCCCACACACATCATTTACAGACATATATTCAAATACAGATACACACCTCTCTCTCCAGCTCTATCAGCCTCTCACTCAGCTGCCTGTCCATCTCTTCTGTAGCATAATCATGGGTCACTGAAAGGTCACGACCTTTGCCAGCTGCAGAGGATTGATCCAGATGTGTCGTCTCCTGGGTGTGTGTCTGAGAAATGTGCATTTTGTTTGAGGAGTCTGAATTTGAATTAGACGTAGCGTCCACCTCCGCACTTCCTCTTCTCTTTTCCAACTGGAGGAGAGATTCACTTTTCTTAAGGTGCTGGGAGAGCGACTCTATTCTCTCCTGTGATTGGTTGAGAGAATTGGTAGTCGTCTTCAGTTCGGCTTCGGCTTTTTGTAGTTTCTGGCTCAGACGTTGGACTTCAGTGGACAGTTTCTGGGAACGAGCCTGCTCATTGGATAGGTCCTAAGAAGAGAAAGATAAGAAGCAATGTAGTGTTCAACGATTATCATCAGTGGAAAATGAAATAGTGGTCTTCATGAGACAACTCAAAAGTACAAATCTAGACGTAATTAATTTTACTCAGAAGTGTTTGTTGGGCTATACGTTATTAAAAGACCAATCGTCATATGATCACATTAAAGGGATAGTTCGGGTGTATTGAGGTGGGGTTGTGTGAGGTACTTATCTCTAGTCAGTGTATTACTTACAGTAGATGATGTCGGCACGCCCCCAGAAAAGCAATGTACTGCTGTGGACGGGGGCAGCAAAACGTATTTTACCCACCAAAAAGAAAGGCTCACCTTAAAAAATCAATATCAGTTTAAGTGTACGCTATGTTTAGAATATTTTCACTGCTTTACGTTGCCGTGAGACGGCGATACGGGGAACTGAAGCCGTTATCTATGCTCTCGTCAAAGCAACCAGACTCCATTGAAAAAAAACAGCAATTTTACCATACCACCGTTATTGTGTGACGTTGGTAAGTTCGGATTCACCAAAGTCAAACAATAGCACAAACAAAAAAATCTAGGCAGCGGTAGAACAGCAACTCCCATGTTCTGCAAAATAAAATGACAGGTTTTTTTCAATGGAGTCTGGTGGCTTTGGCGAGACCATAGCCTGGGAAAGGGCCGTCTCATGGCAAGGTAAAGCTGTGAAAATATTCCAAATATAGCATATAATAAGCTGATATAGATTTTTTTAGGTGGACCTTTCTTTTAGGTGTCTAAAATGTATTCACAGCAGTACATTGCTTTGCTTCCGTGAAATAACTCCTGTCTGTTTCTTCAAACTGGGGGCCGACCGTCATCTACTGTAGGTAATACACTGACTATGGATAAGTACCTCATACAACACCACGTCAAAACACCTGAATAATACTATAATCGTGGCCCAATTCCATGCTGCAGACTAATTCTATACAGCACGTACAATCTACTAATGTTCACAGTCCCCTAAGTTAGCAGTTAGTAGACAAGAAATGTATTTATAATGAATGTATACTAAGAGGAAATGATTCACTGCCCTGACAGGTGTCCACCAAACTGTGACTTGATCACTGTGATTGATTAAACAGCCAATTATAAAGAATTAATCACTGACAGATGTAGAGTTGCACCACAGTATTTTTGCATCTATAAAATGCAACACATTGCATTGTCAGCAGAAAATAGTTTTGTTCCATTGTGGGAATTCTTCAGGACACCATAAAGTGTATACACATTCAGGAAACCACACTTCCAACCTGTGGAGTCTCCGTTTCCCATGTGCATTGCATTGTGGGACAATAGTGTACTGTCCATCAACAAAAATCCAGCAAACCTGGTATGCAAAGTGCATTCTTTGAGTGTACTGACTTTTGTCACTTTTCCAGTACTACTGGAACAGTCGTCCTATTGAATTAAGAGAGAGCACTAATTATCTAACCGTTAAACATAAACTTAGGAGATGATTTAAAACAAACCAAACTGCAACCATGAGTAATCATACCTCATCTCTGGCACTGCCGTTACCTATACTCTCTTTATTTTTACATATCTGCTACTTTTGTAATGTATTTACCTATTTTATTGTATTGTTTCATATTGTGCTGTACTGTAGTTCTTGCTGAAGCGTTGTATTGATAATATTAGGCCACTAATTTGGGGACTGCAGAGGAAAAATTAGCTCTAGCAGCTAAATCTGGCACATTTACATTGAGGTGGAAACTAATATGTTGATTAATGTGCACTGTCCCTGGTAAATAAATGAATACATGTGAACACCCTGAATTATTAAGCACTGCAGACATAGAAACATCATATAATGGAGTATTATTAGGAATTTATGTAAGAACAGATCTCAGTTCTGCTGTCTAGATAAGGTGAGAAAGTGTGGGTGAGTTTACCCTCCACTACATCCCCGCAGTCGGTGACTAAACTACCACGTCACAACTACCATACACACGCACGCACACACTCACACACACCTGGGACAGTGAATTAATCTTGGCCTGAGCATCTGCATACTGCTCCTGCAGCTGCTGTTTACCCTCCTCCATGCTGGTTAATCGAGTGCTGAACTCCTTCTCCAGGTCCTGAAGCCGAGTGCAGAGCTCCTTGGATTCAGACAGCTGCTGACACACACGTCTGCGCGCGCACACACACACACACACACACACACACACACACACACACAGGTCAGACACAGGTTGAATGCAGATAGAGTTGACATTAAAAGATAAATGCATGGAGCAGCCAAGTAGCTCTCTCTGATGCCTTGTAAAGTTAATTGCGTACCTCAGCTTGTGATCAGGGTTAAGTGTGTGAACAGGAGTGTGTGTGTGTGTGTACCTGTGTTCGGCGTCCAGAGCCCGAGCTCTCTGGTTGCTGTGCTCCAGGGCCAAGGTCGTGCTCTCCAGCTGCTGCCTCAGCCTCGCCGCCTCCCTCTCTCGCTGCCTCCCCTCCTTCCGCTGGCCGTCCAGCTCCGACTGGCACACCTCCTTCTCCTGCTCCAGCCTTGACGCCTCCAGCAGCGCCTGGTCTCGCGCCCGGGCCAGAGATTCGGCCTCCACGGAGGCCTCGCGGAGCTCTGCCTCCAGCTCCTCCTCCCGACGACGAGAAGTCTCCAAACTCCGACATTGTCGTTCCACCTCTGCCCTGAGAGTCTGAGTGGTGAGCTCTAACTGGTCACTCTGGCAAAAGATGACAAGATGGATGATTAACGCTATTTGATTCTTACTGGTCACTTTAGATTAGAGACATTTATTAATGACCAGCGGGGAAACTAGTTTGGTCGCCCATGCACAGTGGCAAATAACAAGAGAGACACCAATCAGAGAGGTCACAACAGTTCAGTTCATTTGGTCCGGACCAAGAGAAAAAATGATGTTGACAAAAAAAAACAGAGAGACCTGGTCCAGTTCACACCGACTTTTTACAAACGAACCATAGGAGTAAATAGAAATTTATGCAGACTGACAGGTAACTCGTTGATTGGACTTTTTTGGGGATCGTCATCCTGCATCATCAGGACCCACGTTGGGGAAGTCAAATTCCTGTGACTGACAGAAGTTTATGCAGCACGTTAACGCTCCCAGATGACTGGTGCGAACGCATAGTCCAAATGTCAGGGAGCGCACAGATCGGCGTACTGTGGGATCGCTGTCACACACTTTTTAATGGAGTTAATGAACTGACAAAGTCGGATACAAGCACAGCAGTTTGAACAGCTTTTGACCTATTAATTAGGGGAAAGTACCACGCTGACGTGCTTACACAGTATACATGGCCTTAAATACAGATCACTTGCTGAACAGAATTCACGATCAGCAGTTGGATTTATTAATTTAGCTCTTGAAATCATGTTCAATTCACATATCTGCTGTCGTAACATCCTGCTGGTTAGTTTGTTTGTCCAGACCTGAGTTCGTTTTAACCGAAAAAGAAACAGGATAAGTTTGAAAGCACCGGAATAAAAGTCCAACAAAAAATGTTGCACCTAAAATCAGGACCAATAAAACAGGCAATAAATATGAAACAGAACATTAAAAATGATGAAGTTTTACAGCTGTGGGCACAACAGATCTTCTAAATTGTTCCGTGGAGCATCTTGGCATCCATAACCGGTCACTCAACACACTTTTAGACCGTCCAAACTGAAGTATGGTTTGGCTTTGCAAATGTTTTATAAGGAGCAAAATGCATTTGTTAGAGCTCAAGGACACACACAGTGTGTTTGGTGAGCGACACTGAATGTAAACATAACTCCACAGGGAACCTCTAATGCTCCTTTAAGGAGCAGTTTCCTCCAGATTTAGAGCCACATCACATTAATTAACGCAAATTCAATCAATCTCTGCAGCATGTTTATGCATGAATTGATCATTGTTGTTTTAGGGTTTAGAAATTAAAGGAATGCTCCACTGTTTTTCAAAGTTTTATATGACCTGATTTCATGAGATCATGGCAGAACACATTCATTTTTAATATGCTCATTTGCATTGAATTGGAAACTGCATATTGCAGACACAAACTGTAAAAAAGGTGTTTTCTCAGCCAATGCTAAATGTATATAAAAGATATGTACAGTGCTGTTTAGGTTAGTCGATGCTCAGGTACGACATCCACAGTAAAGACTGGATCTATTCTTTATGAAAAGAGGGCGGGTAATACAGTCGAATATTACAACATCAGAAGGAGGATTATGTACGACTCCCTCTGAATGGGAGGTTTTCACAAATCCCTTTTATGGTATTTCTTTAATGCTGACTTAGCACGGCTCTTCTCCTTAGCTTGCAATTTCTCAATTTTACTGCAAATAGCACATTAAACACTTTTTTTTTGAAAATCTCAAAGACGTCTACATCCTGCAGTGAAGTGTCTGAAAAAGGTGATTTTTGGTTTGTTTTTTCTTTGAAGCCACATGTAGGGAAATCCACTAAATAAGTTGTGCCAACACCTGTGATCTCTCCTCTGAGGATGATTGTCAATATGTGAATATTACAGTTCAAAACAGACTCGCTCTCGTAATACTGGGTGTATGAAAACACATTTCATCCTCAGCGTGAATCATCCGTTTCACTTCATGCTGTCAAATCCACCTCCTGCTGAACAGTTTCATTATGCAATAACATCATTAGAGTTCAGATATACAAAACATTTTTATTTGGCAAGCAGAGCCCGTATCTAATGTAATGTATTTAATGTAACCAAGTGAAAGAGATGGAGAATAATAAGATCCGCTTTAAAAACTGAATACTTTTTTGTTATTGGAGGTTTGTGTTGCATCACAAAAACTCTGCTCCCTTTCATTTGGTTTGTACATTTCTGTTTCCTGTCCCTCGTCCATCCTCCCTGAAGTAAAATGACATCTGCCGTGGTCATAACATTTTTTGGTGTCACAGCTGCATCATGCGTGAGTATGTGTGAGTGTGTTTGTGTACTCTTCAACCTTGCGCTGGGCGGTGCGCAGGGCGTCCACGGTGCTGCGCAGCGTGTCCCTGTCTCTCTCCAGAGCGGCCCGCTCGCCCTCCAGGGTGGCGATGACCGTGGTCTGCATCCTGTGAAGCTCCGCTTGGCTCCGCAGGCGGCACAGCTCCTCCTCCATAACCAGACCCTCCGACTGAAGAACCTGAGAGAACAACGGCAGGCTATTGAGCTGGGGAACTGTTGATCTCTTCATACAGATATCTGTATATAAGGTTTCATTTTATGAGTCACATATTTTCCTATAATTTCTTAGAAAGGAACTGGTATATAACTGTCATCGGACGGCCCCTGTTGGAGTCTACGTAACTCTGAGCTTGTTATAGAGAAATGGAGAGAGTGTTCAGCTGGTAAACTTCAAATTAATTACTTTCAATAAATTTCGAGCATAACCTAAAGGATCTTTTGTCAGTGCACAGCAGATCAGATGAACATTTGATCATCTAAAATGTGTCTATAGGTAAGCATACAGTTCAACTAGACTAAGGCTGCCTTCACACCAGATCAGGCGTTGCGGCGATTCTCCGTAGGGTTGTGCGGAGGTCTGAGAGTCTCTATAATGGCCCATTAACTGCAACGATTAACATCTTTTGTTCCCATATGGCTTGATTGTACAGCTCTGGACCGCCGGTTAGATGATTGGCCACCACAGCGTGATGCCAGGTTTCTTGAATCTGTTTCTACCTTTTCGCCGCAGGCCGCTGCGGGTTTTTTGGCACCCCCTGCGGCCACCGCAGCCCAAACACACTTGCGTTTTCATTGCAACGCCACATCTGGTGTGAATGCAGCCCAAGAGTCTACAGCCACGCTAGTAGCTCTGTGAGGCGGTACTTAGGCACTGCAGTGCTTTCAGCTAAATGCCAAATGTCAGCATGCTAAAATGATCACAATGACAATGCTGCCATGCTGGTGTTTACCAGGTATAGTGTTTGCCATGATTTTAGCATTTTGGCACGCTAACATTTACCAATTAGCACTAAACACAAAGTACAGCTGAGGCTGAGGGGAATTAGTTTTGCAGATATTTGGCCATAAAGTCAACATTTGGACTTGATGATGGCGCTACATGAAATGTCAGAGGAGTCATTACAATTCATCGTGTGGGAACAATGAGTGTCTGTACAAGCTCTTCCAAAGCATCTGGTATATTTTGAGATACTTTAGTGTATAAGTGAAGGCTTTGATGATAGAGGAAGAGGAAGGGGATCACCAAAATCAGTAGGATTCATCATCTAGGGACCATCCATCTATCCACCCATCCACCCATCCATCCATTCACCCATCCATCCATCCTACCTCTATCTGCCGGCGGGCGTCTCCCAGACTTTCAGCAGCTTTCTTCAGAAGCTGCAGCTCGGCCTCCAGGACCACCATCCTCTGCTCGGCCTCCCAGGTTTTCCTGCTCTGCTCTCCCAGCTTGGAGCGCAGGTCCTGGGCCACCGTCGCCTGCCTGTCAGCCTCCTCCTGGGCCTCCTGGAGCCGGTTTGTCAGAAGCTCCACATCAGGACCAGACAGGGAACAAACAGCCTGGTCTGCAGCTGTCGTCTCTGGATCAGCTTCTACACTTTTGGGGTGATCTTGGATCTCTGAGGTTGTCGTCGTTGCTGCAGTTATTTGTCTTTCTATCTCCTTTTTCTGTTTGTCTTTCTGTCCTCCCTCTGCCTCTCCTCTCCTCTTAGTCTCCTCATCGCATGGTTCTCCTTTTCCCCCTTCAACATGGAGAATCTCTTCCCCAACTCCTGATTCTCTCTGGGTCCCAATGGTTTCTCCTCTTCTCTCCCTCACCCCCACCATCCTCACCGTTCCTTCCCCCTCTCCCCTGCAGGACTCAGAGCCCTGGACTCCTCTCTCCACCTCCACCTCCTCCTTTCTGTCTGCCGTCTTCACTCCTTCCTTCTTCCTCTTGTCTTCTACGTGTTGCAGTTTTGTCACCAGCTGTTCAAGGCGCTGCTTCAAAGTGGCATTTTCATTCTTCAAGTTTTGAAACTGAAAAGAAAAAGAGGAGTATAATGGAAGTGAAATTTCAATGCTTTTCAAAGCTTTGAATCTCCTACATGTTGTCTCCTTTTTTGTCCTTGTTTCCTTTGTTTTGGTCCTCCCATGTATTGAACATGACTGAACATGAATGCATTGTGAGTAAAAAGACTGAAACCACCTCTTGTTCTTACTGAAGATGCATCCAGGTTCAATACAAGGAAGTAAAAAAGAAGTATGAAAAAATGAAAGAAGCATAAATGCTGACGGGAAAATTAGAGATTGATTTAAATGATTTTTGGTTGGTTATAAAAATAATATACAAAAGGCACTCCTCTGCAGAAATAACCACAGAAAACACATCGCAGCAGCAGCCATCATAAATAATAGCACAAGCCAGAGAATATATGTAATACGTCAAACAAAAGGTTTATACAGCATTTATACATTTGAACGGCTGCAGTGATGTCAGAAGTGATCTGTGTTTTTCATTGATCTGTCCATTCATCCATTTTACAATTCAATACAGCCGACGTTGCTGCTGCAGATGTTTGTGTTTGAGCTACATCAAATCATCATATTCATATTATTTTTATGGAAAGTACAATATTAACTGGCAGTTCAAGCAACAACCACTGAGTTATTTTTATCATCATACTCTCATGTACAGTATATCATCTTATATCATACTCTATAGCTTCGTCAAAAATACTGAAGTATCGATACATATTGATAATGAATATTTGAAATGGTTTCAATGCTAATTTTCTCGCTACACGGGTACCAGATCTCTCTTCTCTCCGACAGAGAGTTAACACACACACACACACACACTGCTACTTATCTTAAAATAAAATAAAAAAATGTTATGCCCTCAATGACACATTTTTCCCCGTGGATAAAAAAAATGGTATTGAATATCGATTTTTTTTCAAGGTACAGTATCGGAGTTAGAAATCCCAATATCGTGACAACACTAATACTTTATATCTAATCATTTCATCCTTATAATATAAATATGTCAACAAATGTCAACCACAGGGTTATCGGAGCCGAAGGGATGTCTTCACATGTATTCAACGGAAATGACATGAATGTAGCAAAACATTTGAGATAGACTGATTACACAAAATAAGATACACACTGCAAGGGTTGCTCAATAAATGACTTGGACATCATTTATTGCTCACATAAAGCAACTGAAAGTCTGATACACTTCGATATCGGACATTTTGGTGCTTTCATTTTTGATTTGTCATCATAGCAATTTGTTGTAATTGTATTCTATCGGTGCACATAAATATATTGTTATGTATTATAATGCAAAACATGTTTTTGTTTGTATTTGGTATATTTTGTTTAATTTTGTCTTGTTTTGTTGTCATTTTTTTGTATTTATGTATTATTGTAGAGTTTCTTATTATTGTTGCCTCTTATTTATTCCTATTATATATCATTTTTAAGGGATGAGAGAGAGCCAGGGTAAATACATTTTATTGCTTTGAATGTACAACTATGCTTTCAAATGAATATGCACACTTTGCTAATGTAAATCGTATGTTATCCTATATTTATATTTCCCATGTTAGTTGTAGTAGTCTGGTATATTTATAGTGTATTCTAATATATTCTTTATATTGTGTATTCTGTAGATATTATCTCTAGTGGCCATATGTACATTTTATTTACTGTTCTTGTGCATTTCCTGGATAACCTGCTGCTGTAACACAATAATCTCTCTCTCTCTCTCTCTCTCTCTCTCTCTCTCTCTCCATTTTCGACATTGTTATCTGCATATGAATACCTAAGAGCCTAATGTCGCTCTACACTGTGTCTGACAAAGAAGCTCAGTTTCCAAGAAACTATTTCAGTCAAGTATGTGTTGAATTTAGCTCAATAGCAACAACCTTTATTTCCTCTCAGCTCACCTCTCTGAGTGTCTTCTGATGCTCCGTCTCCAGGTGAGCCAGCTCATCCTTTGCATCTGGAGAATCAGCCTGCAGCGAGAGGAGACGGATGTTTAACCGCTGTTTCCTGTTTTTCCTGTTTCATTTACCCAGATAGTGACGAGCTTCATGTCTGACTTTAGCGATGCCAGGTTGATTTAAAAGGTGGGTCTGCTGGTATTTTCATGAAAGATTCTTGCCTGAAATGATTCTTCCTACCAAAACATGATGATCATATCAAGTATAAAGCGCACTAAGGGCATATGAAAACTATATTATTTACTTCACACATCATAGAGTTGGACATGTGCTTCTGAAGGGCAGTGAAGTGTAAACTGTTATTGATTATTTCTGCGAGTCATAACCCCTGAACCCCTGGACCCTGACCTCCTGCTGGGCCTGCAGCTCCTCCAGTCGTCTCCTCAGCTCCGCGTTCTCTTGCTCCGCTCCCAGCAGCATCAGCGTCGAAGCCTCGCCCACCTCCACGCTCAGCGGCTTCTGATCTGAGACAGCGGGAGAAAGAAATAAAGAATAAAGCAGCAGAAAGATGAAAAAACAGGAGATAGAGAGAGAGAGAAATGGAGGAAAAGAGAAATATATGAAGAGATTCACTTGGTTGTTGTTGATTGATAACCTGTGGGCCAGTATTACCTCAACATATTTTCTCTTATCAGTTAATTAAAATGTCTTAAATGACAAGACAGGTGCTCTGACCAATCAGGTCGCTCAGCTCCTCGTCAGAGTCCAGTTGTGATTGGAGGAAACGTTGGTGAACCGCATCGACTGGACCGGGAACGCCGCCACCACTGTGCCTCGGGTCCGCCTCCAGGTTCATGTTCATCTCCAGCAGCTCATCAACTCGCTGCCTCTCAGTCTCCCGGTCCTACACACACACACACACACAGAGAGAGACACACACACACAGAGACACACACACACAGAGAGAGACACACACACACAGAGACACACACACACAGAGAGACACACACACACACACAGAGACACACACACACACACAGACATTCATTCATTGTGAAAAGATCCTCCTGTGCCATAAAGGTATGTGTGTAAACTAAAACCCAGATCTTAAGGAAGATTGGCGTTTTCTCACACATACTGACACACGCACACAAATATATCCTGTACCACACACACATTTAGACAAACATGTAGACAAACACTCAACAATAAATCACACCCACCGCTTCCACGTCTACGATTCTCTGACGCAGCAGAAGATTGTCCCTTTCCAGCTCCCGTAGCGAGGAGCAGCGAGCTCGTGCGTTGGCCAGCTGTTCTTCCAGAAGAACTTTGGTTTCCTGCAGCGATGCACACAGATGATGCTGCTCCTGCAGGGGGCGCCGTGCACAGACAAGACAAGGAACATGAAAACTGATAGTGATCGTAGTGGCCATTTGTTGCAAAAATCAAAATCAAACTTCAATGAAAGGGCCACTGATGCACCATGGGAATATGGTTTACGCAGGCAAGAGAGTCCATGCCAAATGTTTCTGATTTATATATCCAAAAAAAAGCAAGCGAACTAAGCACAAAGAAAACATGGATGTCACTTCCTCTCTTGTTCTGGTAAAAAAAACATAAGCCCACCCAGGTGCATGCTGGTCCTACCTGCCTATACAACCACAGGTGCCCACAGTGTTAGTACTAATACTAATGTGTAAATACTAATTATGCAAAAAAAGCTCTTCTGTTGCATCAGACAGCACGGGCCAGCCTTCGCTCCCCACGTGCATCTATGAGCCTTGGGTCTGACTTCTGGTCGGTCCTGACCACCGCAGACCGGGAACATCCCACAAGAGCTGCAGTTCTGGAGATGCTCTGACCCAGTCGTCTAGCCAGCATTATTTGGCCCTTGTCAAAGTCACTCACATCCTCACGTTTGCCCATTTCTTCTGCTTCCAACACAAAGATCAAAATGTTCACTTGCTGTCTAATATATCCCCCCCACTGCCAGGTGCCATGGTAACGAGATAGTCAATGATATTCACTTCACCTGTAAGTGGTCTTAATGTTATGGCTGATTGGTGTATATATACTGTATATATATGTATATATACAGTATATATACTGTATATATATTGTTTATCTATGTGTCTTTTGCTTCTGCAGATCCACATTTGTCCTCTTTAGTGACAGCTAAGGGTAACTTGGGTCTTATTTTAATAGTTTCAACCATGATTTCTAGCGGTTATAATAACCATTTATTGCACACTGAGATCAGGAAACTGAAACTTTTCTACAACAGACAGACAGGGCAAAGAAACACGAGCAATTAGACGCTCAGACAGGTTGATAACAAGCCGAATGTTTAGCCAGTTTATCTAAAACACTTGACTTGGTCGTTAAACAAAAAGTGAGCACACCCAAAATGTCGATAATAACCTGACTGAATGTGTTTTTTGCCTCCTCAGTCTTCTTCCTAGCTTCAACCCTACAGTCTCAGATCTCTGTAATTAACTTAGTGAGTAAAATGTTGTTATTATTGATAGGAGTGATGACCCCAACTATGCAAATAACACCCAAGATGCAATAAAAATGAAATTACTCTTGAAGTGTCTTGGGGTGGATTTTTCCTCAACATGTAAACATTCAACACTAGCTCATTTGGTTTTAACAACCACGCAAGAGCTCACTGTGAAATTGTGAAAATTAATTACAAACCTCAAACATAAGAAAAAAAAACATCCTGCCAGCTAATGTGGGCTGTCACAGAGCTGCAGCATGAATCAAACAAGACTGAGAAGGTGACAGTGAGGACACCGTGAGGTGCTTTACAAGGATATGAGCACATTTTCTGCCTCAGAACAGTTATACTACCTCAGGATAAATCTCATTTGGGTGTAAAAGCTCCAATAACTGAAGACGTACTCCTGCTCTTTGTCAAAGAGCTGTAAATCCTCATGACACCACACAATATAATCTCACTCTCTGGCTTTGAGCTTCACAGTTGTTCATACTCACTCTTGATTGAAATGCTCAGGGCTGTGAGAGGGAATATGTGCGGCTTTTGAGATAAAGTGGTACTTCTTTTTAAACAAAAATACTCAGAGGGAGATTAAAAAAGGTGATTTTGCTGATGTGACCATCACTGCTAATGTTCATACGAGGTCCTTGTTAAGTGTGTGTTCATGTATTAGGGCATCGTGAGAATTTAGTCCTGATTGGGAGATTAAAATACGTACTTACTGCCAAACCAAGTGTATGTGTGTGTGTGTGTGTGTGTGTGTACCTTCAGCTGAGTGCGTGTGAGCTCCAGGCTGCGCAGTCTGTGTTTACAGCTCTGAAGCTCAGTCTGGAGCTGCTCGGCCCGTGCGGCTCGCTCTCGGGCGCAGTCCAGCTCATCCCGCAGTGCACGCATGCCCCTCACCTCACCCTGCAGAGAGCGGTTCTGCAGACACACACACACCAGTGGCGATGAGGTCAAAGAAGGTTGTGAACAGATCTGGGATGTGCAGTAAAGCAAATGTTGACAAAGTCTAATGCAGGAAGAAGGAAAGGTCTGTGTGTGTGTGTGTCTGTGTGTGTGTGTGTGTGTGTGTGTGTGTGTGTGTGTTTCAGGGTTACGTTAGCCGGCAAATGCTGGCGTTTTGCTGGTATAATGAGTAGTTGTCCGGCAGGAAGAAATGATCAACAGCCAAAACGTACGTTGGGAAATATGCCAAATAAATAAATGAATCAATCAACAGCATATTAAAGGAGCCTAAAACTGTAAGATATGTTGCCAGGACAACTTCTAAACTTATATTATAAAATAATGTGAATGCCTCCGCTCCGCTGTGCTTCTAATCCAATACACTTTTTGTTTAATTCAGCGAATACTTCCTCACGGTCCGCTAGCTGTCCGCTCTGTGTGTGCGCTGAAAAAAAAGTCAGTCTTCCTACACAGCCAGCTGGCTCTGTAACCGGGAAACAAACAAAGTGGCTTGGTCCAAGCCACTATAGGTACCAAATGTCATTTCTTTTTACAATCAAAACTTCTATTGAAGTTTTCAAATGAAGCGTTAAATGTCTGTTTTTAGAAGGCTTAATTGCAAATGAATTTCATATTTTATTATCTGTTCAAAATGTACCTTAAAGGGAGAAGCATTTAATCCTCTTATCAACATGGGAGTGGGTAAATATGCTGCTTTATGCAAATGTATGTTTATATTTATTACTGGAAATCAATTCACAACACAGATCAATGACAGATATTGATCCAGAAACCCTCACAGGTTCTGCATTTAGCATAAAACAATCTGCTCCAATCAGAACATGGCAAACTGCAGCCCAACAACAACAGCAGCTGTCAGTGTGTCAGTGTGCTGACTGGACTATGACTTGCCCCAAACTGCATGTGATGATCATAAAGTGGGCATGTCTGTAAAGGGGAGACTCGTGGTACCCAGAGAACCCATTTACATTCACTGATCTGGAGGTCAGAGGTCAAGGGACCCCTTTGAAAATGGTCATGCTAGTATTTCCTCGCCAAAATTGTGTCTAAGTTTGGAGCGTTATTTAACCTCCAAGCTAGTATGACATGGTTGGTATCAATGGATTTCTTAGGTTACCATTATCTACTCTCAAGCTTTAAATCTGAGCCCAACACAACCTAAAAATTAACGCAAGTTGCATTAATGCATCAAAGAAACTAGTGCCGTTCAAAAGAATTTAGGTTAACGCGTTATTATCGGAAGGCCTCATGTGACCCAGTATCATTCCTGTAGTTTTGTCTAAACTGTAAAATCAGCTGGGAAAGAAGTTTAACAACAATATTCTTCTGGGCAAAACTGTAGTTGGCTGCAATGTGCGTAGTCTAATTGCTGCTAAATACATAACCTAAGAGGAATCGACTCACTGGCTATTAAAGGCCACCTGTGTTTTGTGCTGTTGGCTGCGCTGTACTGTTTTTCAGCGTTAATATACAGTATATTACAGCCGTTGCCAAACTCGTTACGGTTTATGTGTGCAAGCCTTTCTGTGCCTCCAAAGTAAGGACATCTTTGTACCTCTTTCTGAAGTTTCTTGAGTTGGTCCTCCATGGTTTGAATCTCCAGGTTGTAATCTAAAATCTGATCACCTTTATCTTCCCTAAAAAACAAAACAAAAATTCAATTACACCATTTTCAGAACAGTACTTTGCAGGTGTTTTGTTCTGTGATACATCGGCTGCTAAAAAAAATGAGATTAGAGCAGATAATGTTTGCTAGAAGTATAAAAAAAGCATGTATATGCAGAAATTATAATTGGCCAACAGTGACCTTTGTGATATAGTCAAAGCAGTGAGTACCTGATTTGTTCTTTACTCGTTGCGGAGTAACAATTCACAGTTTTCTGTGACAAAATCATTTGCACATTTTTCATGTTGACCTTTATCGCAACTTTTCTAAAGGTTCTCTTGACTTTTTTGAATCACACACAAACACCCACACACCCACACACCCACGCACACTCACAGTTGTTGTTTGAGGCGGCGGAGTTTGGCCTTGCTGTCTGCCAGCTGGAGTGCCAGACCTTGGGGTGGCTCCTCGCTGTGACCACCTAGGGGCGCCGTGGTTGAGTCAGACTGGGCCTCCCGCTCCCGACACAGCTCTGCTATCCTCTGGGAGAGAGGGAGATGTGGCGAGGGTCAAAGAGGACGGAGGAAAAGACAGATTTGGAGAGAGAATGAGAGACGGGCGAGATAAAGTGCGGGAGAATTACAGCAACTAAGAAGAGATTAGAAACAGAAATTGAAATGTGTTTGATAGTGATTAATCATGAACTGACTGCAGGTACACTGTCATCACAGTGTCAACGCACCTCTCGGGTTTTTAAACAATTTATTTTTCAAAACAATGAATGTAAAATGACTTTTGTCTTCTGTTTTTATCGGGGCTTATTTGAGTCAGTGGGAAATATTGATCAATTGATTTAATCGCTTATGTTCCTCTGATCTCATATCAAGGTTTTGTAGCTATTATTCACTGTTCAAAACAGAGATAATCTCTATAATAATGATTTTAATCCCACAAAAGCTTGTAAAAGATCTCAGTGGAACGTCAGTGGATTTGAGGATGAAGGATGCAGTCAAATTAAGAAAATAAACTCATATAGGGGGTAATTATTCACGTTTTAAAAACAAAAAAAAAGACCTCATTGTATATCTCAAAATAATGTTTTTTTTTCAGACAGTGGACTAACGTGCATTTTATTTCTCATTTAATGTTATTTTTTCATTCAAACTTACATGGACCACAAAGCTATTCATGTCAGCCTCATATTCAACAGTATACGTTTGGTTTCTGAATTTTAATCTATCTTACTCCATTGAGATACCATTTTTAATATCAGCTTTTGGGGGCTGTAAAGCAGAATTATTACAACAGTGGGTGTTAAATAATAGCTACAAACTGAATATGAGATCTGAGCAACATAAGATATAAAATGTTGATCAAACATGCGACACAATTAAGCCCTGATGAAACAAGTACTTACTTATGCATGCCCTAATTTGCAGTTAATTTAATTTTATAACTTCATAAAAATGAACACAATGTTCTTATTACCATATTGGTGTGATGGAAAATATTGTACAGGTCTCATTAAAAATATCAAACACAGTTTTTCATGCATCAAAGGTCCCCAGCAGGAATCAAACCGGGGACTTTGCTGTCACACTGTATGGTTTGTGTCTGAGCCACCAAAAGACTCATGTTTTAATCATTTTAAGGCACAAAACAATCCGTAAAAATGCATGTCTGACTCCATCTGTTAGAATATGTGTTCATGGTATACATGTATGTAAAGGGATGCAGCACTTTAGTGTCTAAACTGTCGGGTATGATTGCATTGCTTATAGCTTGTGTTCCAGTATTTCTCACACTGCTGTAAAAACATTATCACATGATATTTTGACATTTTGGGAAAACACTTATTCGCTTTCTTGCCAAGATTTAGATGAGAAGATCAATATGATGTCCAGTAAATGTGAAGTTTCCACCAGTTAGCTTAGCTCAGCACATAGATTGGAAACAGCAGGGGGACACAGCAAGCCTAGCTCTGTCAAACCGCCGCTTACCAGCCCCTCAAAAAGCCAGTGTAGTGTAGTGGACTGCCTTTTTGAAGCTTCGAGTTCGGCATTTTGTCCGTCGCCATCTTGTTTTTTTGCAACCAGAAGTGACACGAGAAGGTGGAGCTAAGTACAAATGCTAAGTACGAACGCTGAATAAGACATTTTTAGGCAATCAAAAGGTTATAATTAACTTTCATGAACTGAAAACACACTGTGAAAGGGTTAAAGTTGAAAGACGAAAACATGGACAACTCCCAGACCGGACAACGCCGTGGTAGCGACCTGTCAATCACAAGGTAGCCACGCCCTAAAGCGTCCCCTTATGGTCTATTTGACTCTAAATGGGACCATCATTTACTAAATGAACATCATGCTGTATCAGTGGCGGCTGGTGACTCAAAACACTGAGGAGGACAGGAGGAAAACCAACCAACGGTGTTATTAGTTATTTCTCTTATTTGGCAATTGCACTTTCATTTTATGTACGGGCTTAGTGCTGCTTCATATATGTGCTCTCATGTTCCTAATATCTGTATGTCATATAGGAAGGGCTTACAAGGGATTCAGATTTTAACATTTTTATTCTGTAAATCTTTTAATCTGAAAAGCACTTTGCACTTCAGTTTAACAAGAACAGTAAAATGATCATTATTACTGCTACACTACTGGCCTCGGTTACTTACCTCTACTTTCTTATGTAAAGTGAAAAATTAAGCAGTAAAACAATGGCTTTGACAATAGCAGAACGTTTTTTAGCTCTCATATATCACAACCGAAAGAAAGAGACGGCATGAATTTCTGTCAACGTTTGCGACGTTGAACCACAGAAAAGGAATTGACTTGACGTAACAGGAGGTGGCGCTATGTCGCAATCGCTTCACTAAAGTAGCATGAAGATTAAGCATTAAACATTATGGCCATCCCTACAGCTCTCCATGTATTTTGTATGTATATAGCTACATACTTCTGTCTCCATCTCCCCCATTTCAGCTGCCGCACGACTGTACACACACCTCTACACACAACAAACAGCGATATCCATCTGAGAATAACTAATAATAATGAATGTTTAATATGAATAATGAATGATGTTGTGGGATTATTCCTTATTTCATCGGATATTTTGGGATTTATACTTTAGTTTTTCATACTAATACAAAACACCCCCAAAGCATTTGAATACTGATTTGGAGGTTGATTACCATGGCAACGGTCGAAGCTTCGAAGCATCCAGGTCCTACTTCTGAGACATCATACCTCGCCCTAACAAACACTCTGAAACTAAACTAAAACTAGCAAACTCGCTCTGAAAACGAACTGAAACTAAACTAGAATGAAATTGTAAAAGTCAAAACTAAAATAAAATGAAAACTAATTGAAAATTCAAAACTATTCTAACCTTGCTCTCTGCAAGAAAGCAAAAAGTATATTTTCCAAAATGTCAAACTATTCCTTTAAGTGTGTGTGTGTGTGTGTGTGTGTGTGTGTGTGTGTGTGTGTGTGTGTGTGTGTGTGTGTGTATGTATACCTCCAGGTGTGTGTCTCTCTGTGTCAGCAGGCTTTGGATCTGCTTGGCCATGGAGCAGAACGCCACCTCTAAGTCAGCACCTTCAACCTCCACCAGCTCCTCCCACCTCAGCGGCAGCACCGTGCGAGGATCCTGAGTCACCTGCAGCAAGGACAGTTTCTCAGGTCACATGATAAGATCAATGTGCGTCTGGGAAACCTGACACAAAATGGCAGATCTGGGGGACAAACAACCCAGGCAGTGTGACGGCTGTGTGTGAGAATACCAAGCAGAGACGCATCTGTTTATAAAGGAAAACACCATTTCTCACATTTCTTTGGGAATGTATCAGTTAGGGAAGAGCGTCCAAAAATGCCTGACTGATTCATGCAAAACTAATGATTATGTAGACAGGTTTGAAATGTCCTCGGGTGGAAGGCATATGAACAGCAAGCAGGGGGTGCATCCATCCACACCTCTCACCTCTATGATTTATGAGGCTGAGAAACCTGGCACAAAAAGGGCTGGTGGGCAACATGCTGTTACTGTAATTCAGACACGCTGGTATGCAACATGCTGTTTTTGTAATGCTGGCAATTATTCACGGGGAGGGTGGGGGGGGGCATTTTTAAAAGAGTACAATTTGGCATTTAGGCTGTATTGGAGAGGACAGCGGAGTATGACAGAAAGAAGATGAAGGAGAGAGGATAATGTGACAGAGGTGGAGGTGGAGAGGTGGACATGAGGGGTGGAGGATCCATCCTACGGTGGCAGCAAGGGGCACCCAGAGGTCCTTAGGAGGCTGCCAGCAGAATAACAAGTAGCTCATTTTCACACTTACTGGAAGCGCCAGCAGAAGCTATAATAGTTTCTCTGCCTACAGGCCAGACAGTGAAGAAATTCTGTGCTAAATCATATTTCGGAACAAAAATCCTCTTAAAAATGTCTCCTCTGGATAATTTCTCCTCATACTAACGGTCAGTCGCTGAATGCCTTTTATATTTAGGGGGGATCCTTGATTTGATTAATTCTGCACTACCTGCTGGATACAGCTGGCAATGGCTGCCTGGGTCTCAATGTCCAGAGACTGGATCTGCTGGATGAACGTCTCCTTCTCCTCACACTGCAGACACACAGGGATGAAATGGAGTCAGGTGTGTGTGTGTTTTATATATATGTA
>CAKAOI010051959.1:110712-124297 GCA_916701655.1 Sebastiscus albofasciatus
TATATATTTGATAATTGAAGCAGAATATTTCATTAGATAAAAACATGTTGTGACTTCTCGAAATTATTACATCTATCTATTTTCAATGAATCTTGACTTGAGGCGTTGGAAATGTTTGGATCACAATCCTACGCAGCCATCACTGGAATCTATAAACAGTATAATACTAATAATATTAGCGTAGCCTGATCTTTATCTGCAAATGGGCAGAAATACCGGGTTTAAACACAATGAATAAACATGCAACAAAAAAAAGGCTGTGCAGCATTCGAATGTGTGTGCACATGTACAAAAATACCCAAATACATAGTGTAAATAGTTACATTGATCAGCCATAACATTAGGACAGCATGGGCACCCTGACCGGTCTGCGGCTACGCAGCCCCATACGCAACAAACTGCTCCTCACTGTGTGTTCTGACGCCTTTCTATCAGAACCAGCATTAACTCTTTCAGCAATTTGAGCTCCAGTAGCTCTTCTATTGGATCAGACAACACGGGCCAGCCTTCGCTCCCCACGTGCATCTATGAGCCTTCGGTCTGACCCTGTCGCCGGTTCACTGGTTTTCCTTCCTTGGACCACTTTTGGTAGGTCCTGACCACTGCAGACCGGGAACATCCCAAAAGAGCTGCAGTTCTGGAGATGCTCTGACCCAGTCGTCAAGCCATCACAATTTGGCCCTTGTCAAAGTCGCCCACATCCTCACGCTTGCCCATTTTTTCTGCTTCCAACACAAAGTTCAAAGTTCAAAATGTTCACTCACTGTCTAATATATCCCCCCCACTGCCAGGTGCCATTGTAACGAGATAATCCATGTTATTCACTTCACCTGTCAGTGGTCTTAATGTTATGGCTGATCGGTGTATATATACAGTATATACACATTTGTGTGTATGCTGATATAGATGTGTTTCTTTTTCTTTGAAATGTATGCTTTTCTATGTCAATTTAGATACTCCCCGCATAATGTATATCTAAGATGGCGCTTTTGCATTGTCAACTTTAGTCTGATGAAGAGCAGTTGTGCTTGAAACATCACCTAGGTGCAATAAGTGGACATTGGAGTCCCGCAGTGTGCGAGCTATTTAAGTAATTATCTTGTCCTAAAGTAGATACACAGTCTGTGCATCACCTTAATTATTAGGATTCATTCTTTGTGGACCGAGGATAATCCATCCAATAATTAGTTTACTCTGCATCAAAGTGACGGACAAACAAAAATCGAAAATACTGAACATTTAATACAAAATACTGGTCGTCCGCAGGTCCAGCGAAACAATACGGGCGCATTATCGACCTTCAAAAGTCGTGACGGTCATGTGAGAGTGTGTGATCACCTGCACAGCACATCCTAGTAAGAGCAGCAGCAGTCGCCGGAGCTCTTCCACGGCGGCCTCTGAGGACACGGAAATAACTGTCATCATCATCATTATCATCATCATCATCTCCACCCCCCCACCGCCGTCCTCCATTATCACCTTAATGTGTCTCACAGATAGCAGAGATATGGACTCGTATATAAAGTGTAATTACTTTCTAGCTGCTGAGAGACGTGGCACTGATAGGATCATGTGGTTATCTTGTACCTGTTACGGGGTCCTGCCCCAGAATGGCAACGTTTGGGAGAGGCATCAGTATCAACTGCTGTAGGTCTTCCTGAAGAACAGAATAAATGTGAAGAGTTATGTAAAAGAAAAAACCTCAAGTGATCAGCCGGCCCGTCCTGCCCGCCTGTCAGCCTGTCAGTCTGCCCACAGTGAGGCTGGATAAACAACAGCAGACAAACTTTCCACCAGCTTCCTGCAGTTTGTGGTGTAAACAAAGAGCTGATATCTGATCGTCCTTCCAGGTCAAGGTGTCTTTGTACAAATTAGATTTAAGATATTACAGTGTAGCTAATTCTCAATGTTCTTTAGACGTAATAAAACATAAAAACAAATCTGATGATTGAATAACAAAGTCCCTGATTCTACTGTTGCCCTTGTGGTTAAAGGAGATGCATAATATGGGTGATGTGACGGCAAAGACACGGTACACTAACAATGTTCAGAGTCACAAAGATCACAGCTGACGTCATGCACAACCAGAACCCATCCCTAGCAACACACCAAACACTGACGGGTACATCATCATGGCTTTTATTATTGGCTGATTTTAGCTTGTCACAGATGTTATCAGTATTGGTCTGTTGTTTTTTAAATTGACTTATTCACGCTGTGGTTATATGTTGTATGTGTTTGATGTACATATTTGTACACATTTCTTGTATTTCTCATTCATTTTTTGTATTATTTATTTATTTATTTATTTATTTACATATATTGCGTTATATATTGTAGTATTATGTCGATAATTTACATGTTACATACAGCTTTATTTCTATTTTTCTTATATTTCTTTATGCTTTTAAATGAGAGCAACTGTAACGTCCTAATCCTCCCTCTGGATCAGAGATATTGCTGTACACAGAAGGTGTGATGACATTTAGTAAGAAACAATCTTTGTCTGCCATAGAGTTTAGAATATATGTTGGTCACTATTTTTTAATAATTCAATGTAAGGGATTCTTTTCCAAAACATTTGTTTACGGAGCGTCCTGGCAGCCAAGGATTTAAAGGCGCTCATCATATAACTGCAATATATGCAATAACCCGGTTCGACTCGGGCTGCACAATTTTTAAAAAATACCTAATTGTGATTATTTTGACTGATATTGCAATATTAGTGAATGATATTTTTGACATTGTTATTCTCATTTTGATTAAAAAACATATTAAATGATTATGGTGTGATTTTTTCGGGGATCTGTAGCAAACAAAGATGTTTTCTTAAGACTGTAGCATATGATGTGTAGGCCAGGACATCTCTGCAGCACCACAGTATTTACTTTTAAATGGAATTTTACACACATTTCGCCTTTAACAAATAACTTTGATTAATTGTGCAGTCGTATAGGTTCAAGTCCGGCTGGATACTTCTGTTGCATGTCATCCCTCATTTTCTGTCACCACCAAATAAAGGCAAAAAAACAAACAGTACTTAACCCCGGCAAGAGCCAGACCAGCTTTAGTGGAGCTTTCACTCTTCTCTGGACGTGGCACATATTAAAACATTTTGGAGAGGGCACAGTTTCATAACTCAATGTGAGCAGTTTTACTGTCAGGAGCTCAGTCAATTATGAGAAATTAAATCCTCTAATACTGACCTGAGTTCACTCAGACTACATTGGCTTCAAGTCATTTCTAGTAATTTCTGTATTTACATTGTAAATTAAATAACAATTCATCCATTTATGAGTTAAATGCAACTTCAAACAGTCAAATGTTTGTAAAAGAGATCCCATCTATAGATACTATCTATGGATCCAAACTGCCAAACAGGAAGTGAGAGCTTCCAATGTGTTTCACAGTAGAGGGGAGTCGGACTGCACCATGTTGAGTAGAGGAGAGGGGGTTTTCCTTTGTTTCAGGGAATTTGTGTAAGTACCCTAAACAACTTATATTGTTAATATTTCTATGTTGGGACAATTCTAATAATGATTAGACATTGTTTGGTTCGTCTTTAGGAGGAGCTTCGTGTTTAAAAGCAAAGGGAGGAAGCTATCTTTTCTTGTTGACTCATGTTCTTTTGAAAGTTTTTTACAAGTATATTGTTTCTTTTTCATTTTTGTACAGTTTAGTTTTCACAACCTCACCAAAACCAGCCTGAACTGCCTGTTTGTGTTATGTAAACTTATAATAAGACATACACCGGGTGAAGATTACTCCGGCCTCCGTGTGTTCTCCTTCCACCGACCAGCCAATCCTTACATTTTGTGTCAATAAAATTGCAAGGTTGTGCACTATTGTAGTTGGTTTGATGTGACATTTATTTATTTATTTATTTATTTATTTATTTATTTATTTCACAGGGACAATGGACAGTCATTGACTGTCCATGAGTTAGCTGGACTGCTACATTTCATCAGCATCCTTGGGCCAGAAAATCCATAGAAGAGTTACGGCATCAAGTGTTAAAATTCAGACAGAGGTACAGAGAGTAAACACGGCATCAAAACTAAAAGCACTTGCCATTTAAAAACATTGCATCTTACACAAAATTAGATAAAATCCTCAATCTTTCTGGTTAATGCTCACATGATTGGTTATGTTTCAGCCATGATTTCAACTGTGATTTAAGAGAGATTGGAGAATTGTCTGATAGTGCTGAGTATTTAAAGCGCTTATGGAGAAAGCTGACCAGCTAAATTCAGCAAACCTGTGCTGTGCTACACAGTTGCTTCTGGTAGATGCTCTCTGATGTTATCTGAGCATAGTCAGCAAAAAACTCTGTCGGTGGGGGAAGAGCAACACGGTGGGTCATTTTGTAAATTAAACTGTTTTGATGATAGTAAGTATGCAGCTTCTCATCTCACCTGAGGGGTTTGGGTTTAATACAGAAAAGCTATTTTTGTTTCCAAATATGAATGAAAAATATAACCTAGATGCCAAGAATATTTTTGGCATCATTGGGCAAAAAATCCTTAATAACCTTTCAGCATATTGTAATTCAAGTGTTCTGAGAGATAACTAGACTTCTGCTCCTCCTCATGGCTCTGATTTCAGACTTTAGAAAAACCAACCCGTTACGGGAGACTTTGGCCAATCACAGGTCATTTCAGAGAGAGAGCGTTCCTATTGGCTGTTCATTCAACGGAGGCTGCTGTCACTGACTGATCACATGACTCGCGACCTCCGATCAAACGGTCAAACTAGGCAGCGCTGATCAAATATGAATCAATATTCTGTTACTGTAATGCCTATTTCTCTCCTCAGATGTTTTCAGAAACATCTTATAGTGTACTGTTTAGCTGTAAAATGAGAAAGTTTGCTCCGGCTGGTGGGCGGTGCTTGGTATTTCCTCAACTGATCTCGACATGGCAGCCGGGTCACAAACTTTCTCAATTTACAGCTAAACAGTGCACTACAAGATGTATCTGAAAACATTTGAGGCGGGAAATAGGCATTACAGTAACAGAGTATTGATTCATATTTGATCAGCGCTGCCTAGTTTGACCGTTTGATCGGAGTTTGCGAGTGATTGACAGCTGCTCAGAGACGGCAGACTCCAGCTCGGCTCTGATTGGTTGTTTTCCTCCGCTCTGTGAAATCTTGCAGATGACATTAGGAGCACCGGAGGACACCGGAGGACACCGGAGGACACCGAGGCACATGATTTTTTCAGATTACCTGTCTCATGCACTACTAGTTTTATAAAAAATACATTTTTTTAGTCATATTTTCTCCAATTCTACCCACTGCGGCTTTAAATCTCAAAATCCCCAAAATCTCCATGCCTCTATGCTCCTGTGCTAGAAAGCATTTACAATGTGTTGAAGAGTCCACTGTGTGGTCAGCTTGCTTCAGCGAGTTGTATTTCCTGCTTCAAGATCTTGGACAAATCTGCTGGCAGATTCTAAATGACGTTTAATCAAGCCGGACAGCAGACGCCTCGGACATCGCCCGTCCAGAAACCTGGCTTCTCTGGCAACAAAAACAAGTATTTGTCATATGGACCCTGCAGTGCTTTGCACCTCCTACAATGCCATCTAGTGCAATCAGACAGATGACTTCACTAATTCAGCAAAGTCATCCGACTTTATTTCTTTACTTTTCGGAATAATTTCCCTGTTAATTAAAAATGTTTCTGTCAAAGAGCCACACTCTGACGTTGGCTAGGTCCTTTACCAACTGCTCTGAAAGCCTGTTTACATCCTCCTGCGAACCATCGGTGCAAAATCACCAGAGGCGAGTCACAATTACAGCTCTCTCTGCTGCTTACTGTAATTTATAAACTGTGGTACAGTGAGAAAGGCAATGTACCAAGAGGCAGGCGCTCCCTTCAGCGACTCCATCAATGTGTGAGTTTGGCATCAGAAACATGTGCAGCCAACCAGAAGTTTGTGCTCCTTCAGGGCATGTAGGATATTAGCCACTGCAGCTCTGTGTTGGTCATCGTGCAGCTCATGGTTCATGATGCCAAACAGGCTTCTGCAAGAGATTAGCCAGACTGGAAATTATATAGAAGCTGCTTGTTGGCATTCTAACGTCCTCGCATCATTCAGCCAAAATATGTACTGGGGGGTGTTTGCTCAAATCTCTCCAGCACTATACTTTCGTCATTTGGTTCAATTATAGACCCTGCAGAGATTACCAATACATGGTGCAATTATATCTGCTATTATATGATTTCCAGGCGAGTTTCTCTCAAGGTTAATTCCTTTTTCTGGAGACAATGTAGTAAAAAAACAAGGAATTAGCCTTTTATCCCTCAGTGAGTCTACTGTTCAAGAAAGTAGTCCTGAATTTGGAATAACATTTTTCATCAAGCTGCTGGCTGCAGAACTGAAGAAAATTAAAATCCATCTGCAACATTATCCTTTCCCAAATTCCATCTTTCTATCAATAATTCCACTTTATGTTGTTTGGATCGGTGCTTTTCATTTTACACGCAGACAGTTTTGATGTTCAAAATGCTTCTATCGGCTGTTTCACTTTTTGCCTTTATTCACATGCGCAAACCGGATTTCATCGGTCGATTTTTATGTTAATTCAAACATCATTTATTGGATGTTCAGTGGCCTTAAAAATATCTGGGTTTACCGAGGACAGAGATCTTTAAATGTAGAAGCTCAACACATTAGAAGGCAAGAAGAATTAACATTTAAAATCCCATTAACACACAGCTGAATGCTGAGTGTCTCCATTCAGAGACATTAAAGGCTTTTAGATGGAATACATTACAGTACAATACAGTACAATACAATACAATGGAACACAATACAATAGAACACAACAGAGTAGAATAGAATAGAACAAATAGAATAAGGTAGAACAAACTGGATCAAATAAAAGAGAAGAGAACAAACAAACCCAACTAGAATAGCACAAATAGACTAAAATGGAAAATAATAGAATAGAACAAACAGGATAGAAGAGAACAGAATACAGCAGAATAGAAAATAAATTAATAGAACACAACATAATAAACTACAACAGAATATAATACAATACAATAGAACACAACAGAATAGATTAGAATAGAACAAACAGGATAAGAACAACAGAACAGAACCAAATAGATTAGAATTGAACACAATAGAATAGAACCAACAGATTAGGATAGAATAAAACCAAACAGGATAGAATAGAATAGAATAGAATAGAATAGAACCAAACTGAATAGAATAGAATAGAGCAAACAGAACAGAATATAACCAAATAGAACAGAATAGAACCAACAGAATAAAATAGAATAGAATAGATCAAACAGGATAGGATACAATAGAAAAGAACAAACAGAATGGAATAGAAAATAATAGAATAGAATAGAACAAACAGGATAAAATAAAAGAGAATAGAACAAACACAATAGAATAGAATAGAACAAACAAGCTCAACTAGAACTGCATAAATAGACTAAAATGGAAAATAAAAGAATAGAACAAACAGGATAGAATAGAACAGAAGTGACAAACTCAACTAGAACAGTACAAATAGAATAGAACAAAGAAGAGGAGCCAACAGACAGAGTTGAATAAAACAGAACAGAATAGTATAGAAAGTGATATAACAGAACAAACAGAACGCAGCACACTGTGTTTTTAAAGGACACTTGTACAGTACAGATGAGGATAAACATCTGTACATATCTTTAGACGTGCTCTGCCTTCACGTCTGTATCATCTAGCAGTATACGATATCTGTATTATTATTAGAGAAGCTGGCGTGAGGTGAGGTGAGAGAATGATTCCAGGCTGCAGACGGTTGCTGTGGCTTACACTCACCACACCACACCCTTGTCATTGTCTCTCTCTCTCTCTCTTAAACACACACACAGAAAAGCAACGTAAAAAAAAGCCAGCGAGAAGTAAAACCATGACGGATGTGGAACTAAACGTCCACAGTGACGTTGGAGCCTCTTCTGAGTGCACCAGGTGAAATTCTATAACACCGACAGATATGAGCTTCCCAATTATCGCCGGCGTCTTGCGCCGCTCTGAGCTTTCAAGGGACATTAGTGATTCACTGAAAAACTAGGAAGTGAAACCTTATAGACTCGTGTTGCTTATGTTGTGTGGCAAGCCAGGCAGCTCATGTTCAGTCCACCTGACTAGCGCTTGGGGAGGTTTCCTTTAGTTTTGCTGAGAACAAGAGACCTTTGAATCATCCTCCGGGGAAAGAATTGTGTCATTTCCTCCACGCCACAGGCGCCTACAACGCGCATTACGAAATGCATGATACTGCTATTTGATTTTTATTCACTTTCCTTTCCTAAACCCCCTAACCACATCTGCAGCTAAAATATTCAGCTCGCCACTCCTCCACTTTTTCTCACCCCATTTGCCTGATAATAAGCAGGGACACGTCTACTGAGGATGGAAATTTCTGTGTTTCATCTTTCTCTTTCGTGCAAGCGCTCCGTCACCCTCTGCATATACTTCAAACTTTCTATAATATCCTCAAGCGAAACATTCGCGTGTTGAGACTGATAGTTGAGCTTCATCTTGTCCTCTTGTTTTTACTACCTTACAGCTAGACAACTGCTCCTCCATCACCCTCTCTCCCTCGCCATTTGGTGTGGCCCTGAGTTATGTTTTAGAAAGACATTTTTTTACAAGATTTTTCTATTTATAATGAGCTGACGGTCATTTCAGTCCATCCACAAAAAAGCCAAAACACCCGTGTTTTGTTTTTTTTAGCTGGAAATGCTAGAGAAAGTGGATAAGGCTATTCAAGACATTTTTTGAAAAACACCGATGGAGCTCAATCCGAGTGTAGTGTGCGTCTCAGTGTTGCCTCTCTGTGTGATAACTCGCCTTACTGCGGAGATATTAATGCCAGAGTCTGACAAGGTATCAAAATATCCAATTAAGCTGTGTTGAGGTTTTACTTACACAGACATTCAAGTCTGTCTGAGACTCCAGGAAGTTGCTTTTACACTTTGGAGAAAACAAACAATATATAACATGTTAATTAGTGAGCTTTAACGGAGCTGGTAGGTGGATTTAGTCATGCTAACTGTTTCTCCCTGTATCCAGTCTTTGTGCTAAGCTGTGACTGCTAACTGTAGCTTCATAACTTGAACGGACAAACATGAGAGTGATATCGATGGCCGTTTTCGCAGGTCACAGTCCGTTTGGCCAGTCCGAATCACAGTAAGATTTGTACTTTTGGTTTGTTTCCTATTTAGTCTGATTCAGATTCACAGTGCACAAATTAAAGTGGAATTAAAGGGTTAGGAAAATATGGTGGTTTGGGTTCAAATATCTACAGAAGTGGCATTACTTAAAGCTGCACTGAGTAGAAATGGAGCAGATATGATTAAAAACAGTTATATCCTGACAGCAGTGCATGAGACATGTAATCTGAAAAAAGGCATGTGCTTCTGTGCTCTCCAATGTCCTCCAGTGCTCCTAATGGCATCTGCAAGATTTCACAGACCGGAGGAAAACAACCAATCAGAGCCGAGCTGGAGTCTGCCGTCCAGCTGCCGTGTGAGAGATGCACGTTTTTTGTGATGTTGCTTCTGTAACACCTCAATTTCCCTTTGGGGATCAATAAAGTCAATCTATCTATCTATCTATGAGCCGGCTGTCATTCACTTCATATTTACCAAATATGAATGAAAAATATAACCTAGATGCCAAGAATATGTTTGGCATCATTAGGGAAACATTCCATCATAACCTTTCAGCATATTGTAATTCAATGTTCTGAGAGATAACTAGACTTCTGCACCTCCTCACGGCTCTGTTTACAGACTTTAGAAAAACCAACCCGTTACGGGAGACTTTGGCCAATCACAGGTCATTTCAGAGAGAGAGCGTTCCTATTGGCTGTTCATTCAACGGAGGCAGCTGTCACTGACTGATCACATGACTCGCGACCTCCGATCAAACGGTCAAACTAGGCAGCGCTGATCAAATATGAATCAATATTCTGTTACGTTAATGCCTATTTCTCGCCTCAAATGTTTTCAGAAACATCTTGTAGTGTACTGTTTAGCTGTAAAATGAGAAAGTTTGTTACCGGGCAGCCATGTTGAGATCAGTTGAGGAAATACCAAGCACTGCCCACCAGCCTGAGCACAGCCGATAGGAACGCTCAATAAGAACGCTCTCTCTGAAATGACCTGTGATTGCACGAAGTTAGATTTTTTAAAGCCTGTAAACAGAGCCATGAGGAGGAGCAGAAGTCTAGTTTTCTCTCAGAACACTTGAATTACAATATGCTGAAAGGTTATTATGGAATTTTTGCCCAATGATGCCAAAAACGTTCTGCCTACTGAAGCTTTAAGTAGGGAAGTTAACGTGACAAATAAATCAACGTTGACTTCTGATTTCACACAGGACACTAACAGCGGTCTCCTGGGTGGAAGTCCAGTGTTTTTTAACACGCCCATCCATCCCGACCTCCTCTCTACGAGGCGGTTGTTGCTCTTTATATTTCCTGGTTCACGATTACATGAATTACATACAAATTGATTTTGTGGGAGATATATGAATGTGCATTATTTTTCCTAGGCATAGCTATGAACAGCCTGAAATACAACACAGACAGGTGATCTGTGTTAGCAGACAGTAGTGTTTCTGTCTACCTGATGAATGCAAGTCCAATATACAATCTTCCTTTAGCTCTGTTTTTGTCTTCAACACCTCCTGAGAAAATATTTTTCTCTTTAGCAGTTGCTCAACTTTTCACTAGTTTCTAACGTTATCTGCCGTTTGATGCTGGGCAGGTAGCATATAGACCTTAATGGGTCCTTTTGTATTTCCTGTTGCAATGTTTGTTAATGTAGTAGCTGACAGGAAGTACACTTGGACCAAAGCTGTTGCTCTGGCAACAGAAAGACAATGGGTGGCTCTCCCCTACCTGGTAGAAGGCTCTGATGTGCCGATTTAAAATAGAAAAGTTCTGGACTCTCAGCAAGTGATCATCGTTCTCGCTGTCGTACAGCCGCTCCACCTTGGGGTTCGGGTCTCTGGGAACGAACACAGAAAAGACACAACGGTGTATTTACTGCAGCATGATCAAACAGCACAGCACCGCCACCACGAGAAATTCTCATGCACCGGTGCATTTAAGCAGAGTGAATTAAATTTTAATGAGCCTGAGAAGCAGGCTGTGAGAATCCACATGCAATTATTTGTTGAAATAACGTGGCTTAGGTCAGGCCATATTAATCAGCTGTTCAGCAAATACTGACTCAGATCTTGTCTGTTGAGAGAAAAAACTGTTTTATTATGCTGAAGAGAAGGAACTCAGCGGAGACGACTAACAAGGTGACTACAGGAGCTCATTTCACGATTCACTGGAAATTTGTGTCAATATTTTCACACATGGTGCAGAACAATGCGAGGTTACTAACGGGAATGTGATTAATGTTATATAAAATCTTATGCAAGTAAAGAATTAAGAGTCTACACCTGTACGCAGCTCTGTGCAGCTGTACTGAGCTAAAGGCTAATGCGAACAATGACAATGCTAAGTATAATGTTTACCATGTTCACCATGTTTAACGCAGGTATTTGGTCATAAAATCATAGACAGTATATAAGAATTGGACGTTGCCACCATGAGGTCCCCATTTTGAAGCCTCGACTTCAGCATTTTAGCCGTTAACAGCTTGGTTTTTGGCTTTTTGGCCATCACCATCAGGTCACCATCTTGGCTTTTGGCAACCAGAAGTGATACGAGACGGTGGAGCTAAGTACAACCGAACGCTGAATAAGACATTTTTAATGTACCAAAAGGTTACAATTAACTTTCATGAACTAAAAACACACTGTGAAAGGGTTAAAGTTGTAAGACGTAAACATGGCAAAACTCCCAGACCGGACAACGCCGTGGTAGCGACCTGTCATCCCCTGCTTTATGGTCTATTTGACTCTAAATGGGACCATAATTTACTAAATGAACATCATGCTGTATTGAAGAAGACTTGAAACTAGTGATTGAGACCATAAACTCATGTTTACAATGTTTACTGAGGTAATAAATCAAGAGAGAAGTAGGCTCATTTTCTCATAGACTTCTATACAATCAGACTTCTTTTTGCAACCAGAGGAGTCGCCCCCTGCTGGCTGTTAGAAAGAATGCAGGGGATCCCCAAAGTGATTCGGCTAGATTCAATATATGCTGACTACTATGACTGTGTGTATCAAATTTCATGGCAATCCATCCAATTGTCGTGGAGACATTTCATTAAGGAACATAAATGTTAATCTCATGGTGGCGCTGGAGGAAAAGTCAAGGTATCACCAGTCAGGAGGATTCATCCTCTGGGGACCCTGAATATCTGTAAAACATTTCATAGCAATCCATCCAATAGTTGTTGAGCTATTTCAACATATTTTTCTAAAAGCCAGTCATACTTAGTTATGTTAATGATTTTAAATGTTTTTTCTCTCAAAACAGGCTTTTAATTCAAATGGAGGACAGGTTGTGAGCCCACTTCGACATTTTTCGACTTGTTGATAAAAGCCAAGGCCAATTTTTGCAACTAACTGCAAGGTAACACAAGTTTATTTTTTCGGTTTTCTACATTAACATTTTCCACAAATGGTTGAAAATTGGCACTTTAGACTGTTATGTTTTTATTTTTATAATCAAGTTCAAATGGACCTCTTGTATTACAGATTGACTGGGAAATCATCCAATTAGTTCTTATTTTCCCGTGTTGTCTAGTAGCTTGTTTTATGGCTGCAAGGCAATGAAGCAAGAAAATCTTGATCAATCTTACATGACCCTCATGATCTCATTGAGGAAAATCCCATTGGTCAGCCTCATGTAACGATCCCGGGCACTCTGGGTGATTGAGTTTACTTCCATGTACTGGCTGTAGAGCGGGACGCCGTCCTCCCTCTCCACCATCTTCTCAAACAGCTGAACCTGCGAGAGACAGGGAGGGATTATATTGTGTGTGTGTGTGTGTGTGTGTGTGGAGTGAGTTTGTACCAGGAGGTGGACAAAGACAAGGGAGACAGAGACAGGAGCAGAAAGAAGGTACACAGAGAGAGAGGCGAGGAGGGAGATGGAGAGGTTTTCACACAGGAAGCCACTTGAGTCGGTGCACCTGTCTGGACAGGTGGGATCTGTGCTCTCACACTGGGAAGCACTTCACAGCGACAGGCAGCCAAGCAGGACGGCAGCCAAGGTCTCTCTCTGCTAAGAAGAGCTGTGCCAATGCAAACTGCAATATAATGAGGTTTATTCCCACCTGCACCTTCTAAAAACTGCACTGTCGGTAAACAGAGTAACAAGCTGATAAGGTGAGGCAGAGCAGCTCGAGACCCTGTGCGACAGGGTAAACAGGGTGACAGGAGAGCGGATGTCCTTCAACATAATGTGAAGCAGGGTGAAAGCTCTTGTGTCTGGTCTAGTGAATAGCCACACTGCTGAAGGGCCCTTGAGCAAATAATACAAATACTCTGCCTGCTGCAGGCATCCTGTTGAACCTGACCTCTGACCCCTCTTTGGAGGATGGCAACAATAAAGAGAATAGCCCCACAAGGTTCAGCACAGGATCACATTAGATCTTAAA
>CAKAOI010051960.1:0-154183 GCA_916701655.1 Sebastiscus albofasciatus
AGCACGAGGAATCTATGGCGAGACCAGAGGCGCCACGGGCAAGGGGTGGCCAGGGGGGGGGCCTTTACAGACATGCCTACTTTACGATCATCACATGCAGTTTGGGGCAAGTCATAGTCAAGTCAGCACACTGACATACTGACAGCTGTTGTTGCCTGTTGGGCTGCAGTTTGCCACATTATGATTTGAGCATATTTTCTATGCTAAATGCAGTACCTGTGAGGGTTTCTGGACAATATCTGTCATTGTTTTGTGTTGTTAATTGATTTCCAATAAAAAATATATACACACATTTGCATAAAGCAGCATATTTACCCACTCCCATGTTGATAAGAGTATTATTAATACTTGACAAATCTCCCTTTTTGAACGGATAAAAAATGTGTGATTATTTGTGATTAATCACGATTAACTATGGACAATCATGCGATTAATCACAATTAAATATTTTAATCGTTTGACAGCCCTAATAAAAGTTAAATTATACACAAATTAATTCATTAATCAGACGTTCTGTATATAAAAGGAGTCTTCAGTAACAAAACTTAAACAACCCAGTGAACAGCACATCATGCTGCATGCTGAAGGTTACCAGCAGGGAATTGGCTGGCATATGGCCGGCCGGTCCACCTCTGGACACTTCTGGTCAGCAATCAGCGGTGTGGCCAAAGCCCTGCTGTTGATGGAAAAACTCCTGATGCATACGCAGCAAGTTTAGATAGCTTTATCAACCTGTCTTTGCTTGCAATACATTTCTTCATTTCGTGAGGTCAATGGAGGTCCTCAGAAATTCAGCAAAAAAGTTTTCAATTTTATAAAATGAATTGCCACTGTGAAAAATTGCCAAATTAAATGCACACATATAATGATATGGTTGACTGCAGGTCAACAATGAAATGAATGTTGTGGTTGGGTATAAAAGTAAACAGCAGGTCATCATGACTGCTGGTTGCCCAAAGACTACAAACCAGAGTCAAAGAGACACAGAAAAGTTGTGTCGATGGAGTTTCAAAACGCAATGCAGAGACTCATGTAGCTTAGTGCCAAGCAGAGAACCAGAGCATGGAAAAAATACATTGAAGAAAAAGTTTGGTGGCTTTATATTGTCATCTGCACTCTGATTTTAGTTCCTGTGGTGGTCAGTGTCACATCCTAATGTTTCAATCTTTTTGACTTTCAGACACAAAAAGGCCGAGGAGCCATGAACTGAATATCAATCCATCCATCCAGTGAACTAATAGAGGTGCAGTCATGCACATGGAGAACACGAGTGCATAAAAGATGAGACTTTTTACTCAGGTGTACCCGATTATGTCTTTGCCAGACCTGTCCTCTAAAACCTATTTGTGTAAGACTTTTTCATAATCCTGTTGGCTAAAGTACACTTCACATACAATAATCAAAAACATAAAACTTTTCATGCACATATAAATCCACACAATAGAACAAAAACACACGCAAAAAAAAAACTATTAATGCAGGCTGGACTCTATGTCTGATTGAGTGGTGCAGGAATGAGTCCTAAAACCCAGAAATGAATTAGCATTTTAGCACATCCGGTTCCCTCGTCTCAAAGACAATGGGTGTTTTAGTTAGATTATAAAATGCGTCAGTAAATATCCCACTCGTGAATTCTGAAGCTTGAATGTGTCTTCAAAAAGGCGGTTGTTAACAAGTGGCTAAATGAGATTACAAGACGTCATCATCATTATATCTTTTATAACTGATATCTGCTTTGGGACAACGTTTTAATTCAGGGAATGCAAAGGAAAATATAGTATCTACCTACAATTCTTTTTTTTACCAATATTCTTGCAAGTTTGGTCCACTCCTGTACGTATACTGCTGTGAATTCTGAAGCCTTTATGTATCTTAAAATAGTAGGTTGCTAACAAGTGGCTAAATGAGACAACTGGCGCCTTCAAATGAAGCTTGTGAGCTTGTGTTTACAACATGGGAAGTTGTGTACACAATATGCGTGACGTTCAAGTCATGAGAACACCGCTAACCATTAACGTTACTGTCGGCATCTAGGAGCCACAGAGGTTAACAATTTAGCAAATTCACAAGCGGGTAACATAATGCAGGAGAAGCAAAGGCATAACGACAGAGGAAAAAGATGAGGCCGTTGGGACTATCAACATTTTCCTCCGACCTATTACAAAATTACAAAGAAAAACTAAAACTAAAATTACAATATATTAACTTGTTATGCATCGAAAAATTCAGATGCAATCTTCAGATGGAATCTTCTTGTGAACTCAACCCCATTCGACAGCACCGTACAAAACGTCATCACGCCAACTTGTCCGCCTTTACGGCCTCGCCGTGTATACTCACGCTCATGCGACCGTGGTGTAGTTCCTTCATATCCTAAGGTATAGGGTTTTACTTCTGGTGATTGCATTCACACTTCAAAAATCATAAAAGCGTTGTTCTTTTGTGGAGAACAAAACTTGTAAGTATCATAAACATTTGTTTGCCACAGAGCTTTTTTTCTGCAATAATCCAAAATCCCAATCAGAAGTGAGCCTTAAGGTACAAAAGGTTGCGAACCCCTGGTTTAGGTGGATCTACCTTTCACTTCCACATCCCAGAAGAGCTCATCTACAAAAACCTGTTAAAGTGAGCGGGTCAGTGTTCCGCTCTCTCATGATTAACTCACAGTGTAACGAAAGTGCTTTATCTCATATCATGTGGGAAATATTTATCGAAATGGGCTATCGAATGTGCTTCAAAATGAGATTGCTCACACTGTTAATTCTATCAGGTGGTTATGAAAATAATTAAACCGGAAGTATCTCATTCAATCAAGTGGATGAAAGCTATCAAACTGTGATGAAATGAGCTGCCTTGTTCTAAAGCACATTTTTATGGTTGTCTCTTCTGAGATTTCTACCTGACTCAAAAACCTAACTTTTACCGGAGGTGCATTTCCATCTCGTCTGTTCTGATCCGAGCTACTTTTCTTTTTAAACCGATCTATGTTCCTCGCAGTCATAAGAGATGCACAGAAAGTGAAACTGGTGAGTGAGAGAGAACAAAAGCGAGAGGCAGAAAGAACTGTGACAGAGCTTAGACTGAAGAGAAGTCACTGATGTGTGAAAGCATATTCCACAATCAGGGCTGCACTTTGTGATTCATAGGGTGAGGAGACAGCAGAGGGGAAGAAGAAAAGAGCAGAAGGGTGTGAGTGATTTTTCTAGAATGAAAAGAAAGCATCTGAGAGCTCCTCCAAGGTCAGAAATGTAACCCCTGAGCTTGTGTGGAAGTCACCACTTGATGTTTCTTAGAGCTCTTTGTAACTGCCACTAGCCTTCTGACAAGTATGGGCATGCTTTGTGTGTGTGTGTGTGAGAGTGTGTGTGTCAGCTTTGTCACCTGTCACTGTGTACTGAGCTGGCCCCTATGGAGAAACAGCCCAGTCTCACAGGAAGGCGTATAAATACCATGACATTACACGGACATTCTGCGTCTTATGAGTATGCTACTTTTTGCGTGTCATTTGAACGCAACCTAAACGTCCGCAGTTAGGTCAACAACGGTCTCGAACACACGTCTCCTGGTTAAAAGTCCTGTGTTTGTTGGTTCAGGCAAGAAAAACAGTTAGTTAGGGTAAGGGAAAATGTCATGGTTGGGCTTAAAATAAGTACGGAAACTAAGTAAAACACATATGGAAAGAAACTACGGGAAACACGTCACAAAAGACAACAAAAAACGTGACAAACGTAATTTAAAAAACAAAACATGGGTCAACAACGGCGCTGAAGAAGACATTTTTAGGCGACCAAAAAGGTTATAATTAACTTTCATGAACTCAAAACACACTGTGAAAGGGTTAAAGTTCTATAAGACCAACACATGGACAACTCCCAGACCGGACAACATCGTGGTAGCGACCTGTCAATCACAAGGTAGCCCAGCCCTAAAGCATCCCCTGCTTTATGGTCTATTTGACTCTAAATGGGACCATAATTAACAAAATGAACATCATGCTGTATTGAAGAAGACTTGAAACTAGCGATTGAGACCATAAACTCATGTTTACAATGTTTACTGAGGTAATAAATCAAGTGAGAAGTAGGCTCATTTTCTCATAGACTTCTATACAATCAGACTTCTTTTTGCAACCAGAGGAGTCGCCCCCTGCTGGCTGTTAGAAAGAATGCAGGTTTAAGTCATTGGCTTCACTTTTCAGACCCAGAGGTTGCCGCCTGGTTTTAACTCTACCTTCTAGTATCGGCTCAGCTCATTTGGTACCAACTCTCTATCCGCAAATTTTGCTGATGGAAAAACAAAAGAGAGTGAGTCGAGTTGTGAGCAGCAGTGCCGCACCAGCGGAAATAAATGTAAATAAGAGCCGAGCAAACGAGTGCAAATCCATGCAGAATTTTCAGCGAAATCAAACTAAGTTGAAATCATCCAAATCGCCATGACCTTCAGGTTTTTGTCTCACTAAGTCAAACTCTAAAGCTGCAACTGTCACTCTGTTTTAGTTGATTTTCCCTCGATGTTTAAGGTTAAAAGTTAGGGTCAGACAGTAAAAAAGTTCCCGGAAATAAAAGAGAACAAAAGAAGGCTGAAAGAGAAATATGAACTAAATTTCTTTTTGATATGCTGACAACCCAGAGATCTGAGGTGGTAAAATGGTCCTTGGTGCGACCTTTTTGTGCCTTTTTCATACTCTGACCCCCCTCAGTGTGCCTGACACAGTTCACTGCTTTTTAACAGACTTCAAGGTCTCCCATCACGCCGCTGCTTGTCACACTGCTGCTTGTCAAACTATTCCGTATGATGCCGGCTTGCCAACTACCCTTCCTCTCCTCGAACTGCCTGATCCTGTTTCTATTTTCACATTTCACTTTCCAGATTATACTGATGTCATGCGGCTCTTTAATTAATTATGGCAGCTCATTTTGGTCAATGCAGGCAAAATGCATAGTATTGTGCGACACGCGGCCTCTTGCCGACAGTTTGCAGAGATGCACGCCCAAAAGAAAAGCCCACTACTTTTAAACATTATGAACGACTTGGATATCAACAGGTTTTTGGATATGTGGAAATATTGCTACACAAACCTTTTCAAGAAGGTGGTAAACGTAAAATGTAAACGTAGTCTACTTAATACTATGAGCTCCGGCAGAAAAGTGTGATGGAAAGACCACAAGACAACTGTTGACCATGATCTTGTCTGTATGCCCTGAACATCTGCGGATCTAGTTGAAAGGTTTATCACCAAGCGATGGCACAATTTGGATTACCTATTAAACTCATGAAGTGTGTGTGTGTGTGTGTGTGTGTGTGTGTGTGCCCCTAACTTAGACATACTGCCAGCCGCTGTTCAGGATCAATTGGATTGCGTAGTATTTTTCCAGCATTGCGAGCAGCGTATCAAACTGGATCACTGACATCCTAAAATCGACCTGGAAACGATCGGGATAATTCCATAGCTGCTTTATCAGCAGGTGAAACTCTCCTTTTTCTTGACGCCTTATCAGGATCTTTTTCTTTTTCTATTTTCGTGAGGTGAGAGGACCACAAAATCATCCTCACGACTTAACTACTCCATGTTGTCTCCGAATACTAAAATGCATTGCACTCGGTGTGCAAGGTTTCTGTTCGTAGCGATTTTTGTCAGATGGCGGATTAAAAAAACGAAAAAAAAGGACCTAAGATAGCCCAACAAACACAGGGCTTTCATCCAGGAGACTGCTGTTCATGTCCCATGTGTTAAGTTTCACTTTCACATTGAAGTGTAAACTATTATTAGTCAGTTATACCTCATCAGATTTACAGTATATCTGACACTTGTGTGTACATATTACAGTAAATGTAGATCTCCATGCCCACTTTGAAAATCACTGTCCCAGACTCTTTAAGTTGGCTGCCAGCTGCACCAGGTTTGGCAGCTGTCCTACAAAAACACTCTCGATGAATCATAACAGCATGGAATCGATCCTGGTATAAATACCCACATTCATAATTACAGTTTGTTGTCTCCTTTTAAACAGTTTTAACTGTCAAAAACAACTTCCATGAGAGCTATTAAACGACTCATTCCCTCTATTGCTGCGGCTTATGGAAATAAATGAAATGGCTTTCATGTACTTCTGAAAAGACCTCCTCTGCTTCCGTGTAGATTTACACTGGCACAGAAAACAAATGCTGGCAGAGACTGCTGTCAATATTCTGCAGAAGCTACTGGCATAAAAAAAAAAAAATAAATAAAAATCTTTGGACGTCCTCAAAAAAAAAGTCTTAGTCACAAACTGACGGCTGTCTTAAAAAACTTCACCCTTTGAAGCCTGCTTCAAAATTCATTGCCTCTCTGAAGGCGTTCAAAGCTTGTTTACCCAAATACCTACAGCACATAGTCCTATATCAGCATTTTCCCGAATAAAGAGTGGTGACAGGAAGAGGAAAATACCTCTGTCGAGGAAATAAAAGGTCAAAGAAAGAGAAAGGGGAGAGATAGAGACGTGAAACTATGCAGTACACTAAGTCTGTCAGTTTCTTCTCTCTCCAGGTTATGATACAGTTGGTTCTTACTGTAGCTCACAATCCCACACACAGAATCACTGTTTCCTGTCGGTGTTATAAAAAGAAGGAGCGGGAGGATATCTATACCTAGTTCTATTCTGGTGACTGTTAAAGGAAAATGTTTCCGTGCAGAGTATATCCATCCTTATTCTCAAGCAGAAAATTATTTCTAATGCAGCATTGTCACAGTTGATTACCAATCACTTTTAATAAATGCTAATAATTAATCAACTGCTATTATGCTCTTACTCATGTGCTTAATATGCATGTGTCCGACACCACCTGTCCCCCTCTTGTTCTTCCTTGGGCTGTCAATCGCGTCCAACTTTTGGCGCTGTAGGAAAGTGCAGTTTCCTTCTACCAAGTTAAGTGTATTAATTTTCAGAAAATGTATCTTACAACCTTACGAGTTTTGAAGTTTTACTCTGTTTTAACAAAAAGTCAGCTGGATGGAAATTAAACAAAAAAAGGATTAACAATGGTTTCACCGGTGGCGCTACAAGCTACACAGGTTCTGTGATTATTGTAAAAGCCATTTCTCACCAGTGTGATGCGAAAATGCGGTAGAGTTTCCTCCTAAATAGTGCTGTGTTCACTCAACACAACAAAAACCCCATCCAGACAGACGAATGTCAAAGTGGCTAACGAACTACACAAAATATAAATTAATCGGAGCCCAAATGTGATGCTAACACTAGCTGTTGTGGCTAGTCCCGTTCCGTGACCAACATATGAATGAATGAATGAATGAATGAATGAATGAATGAAAGACTTTATTTCAAACATAAAAAATATTATTTGGTTGTTGAGGTAGTCGTCGCTGTGTTTGTCGTACATTATTGGGTGTTGAGAAGGTGACGGCCCATATTCCAAAACACCAATTGTCCAAAAAATGCCCCATTGGACTTAGAAAAGCTCATTTGTCCAACAGTCCATCACCCCGAAAACAAACGCCCAATTTTTTGAAAATACATACACAAGAAGCACATGACTAATTATTATGCAGAATGACGCCGGTCAAGGGATTTCATTGGTCAAACAAAGATTTTCGCTGAGTCCAAATATTTTTCACCCGCACGAATACTCCGCAGGGGTTTGCAAGCATTCATAAGAACCGTTTTTATAAATTTCCATGCAAATTTTTCGGACTGAAATCCATGCTTGGTGTGAAATGGCAACCGAAGAGCCTCCTGTGTTTCACTACCATGTTAATTCTTACTTCCATTGCTTTGTTGATCGTTTCATAGTAAAATGATAGCTATCTCTGGCAGATACTGACAGCTCAAATATGCGAGTGCTACATTCTCTGTGCCAAAAACACTCAACAAAACCTGACACTGTCACCTTTTGTGTCTTTGAAACTACTACTGAAAACTTCATTTTGCTACAAATGATGTTTTCGGGTGTGTTTACCAAAAACAACTCGGGAGTCTCAAAAAAAAAAAAGAGAAGAAAAAAAAAGTCAGAAGAAAGAATATTGTGTAAAACACGATGGGTCACAGATCCCATTGAGAAGCGGAACAGAGATAGAGAACTAGTCAGTGGGAGAGAATAGAGAACAGGAGACAGACACAGAGATGAAGACGCGACAAATAATCTAGACAGACAGCTGGGGAACGATATGAAGCCACACTACAGAAATTTAAATGACATATATCACATCATATGGTGGAAGTAGACTGTCCTTTTTTTCCAATATTACGCACAAATCTCATCCTGGTGAAGCTTCTCCATCCCTACCTCTATGCAGCTGTCTCAATCAACCGGTATTGTGAAAGTAGAGCTACCAGGAGCTGAGGGAATTGGACCTGGGTCTCTGCAGTGGAAGGAACTTTTACATATTCTGTTTGAAACACACCGAGTTCTTCGGTGACACAAATCCTCCGCTGCACAGAAATGATCTTGTGGCAGGGAACAGCCGTTTGTTTGGAATTAGAGGGGGAATTGAGAAAACATCATTATCAGTGACATCAACCATGACAGACGAAATGAAGAAAACAACGCCACAAACAGAAACTGACACCACAAAAATGGATACATAACCATTGGAGGTGGTTGAATAAATCCATTGCTTTTGGTGGACCATTAAATTTAATACAAAATGAATGATTGACAAGAACTAAAATGCATTCTCTGTGTAATATTTACCGTGTCTTGACTGTCTGCAATCAACACGAGGCTCTATAATAATGATTGTTTTACCAACCTATTTTCTTTTCAGGGCACCAACTGTGTAAAAGTGAGAGGATTCAACCGCAAGCCATCCATCCCATTTTCCCCCCCATTGTCTTTGAATTAGTAAAGATGATTCACTGCTCCCGAACTTAATTACAATAAAATGTGTTTTAAAGGGGACATCTCATGCTCATTTTCAGTTTCATACTTGTATTTTGGGTTTCTACTAGAATGTGTTTACATACTTTAATGTTCAAAAAACACATTATTTTTCTCATACTGTCTTTCTGAATATACCTGTATTCACCCTCTGTCTGAAACACTCCGTTTTAGTGCCTGTCTCTTTAAGACCCCCTACTGAAAAAGCCCAGTCTGCTCTGATTGGCTTGTGAGAAAAATATGAAATGAAAGTAAACTAGAATGGCACTCGAAAAGAGCGCAGACCTACGCCAAGCTGCCCGAGCATGATTGCTCCCCCTCTCCGTGCAGCTTGCATCATCCACGTGTATTTTTGTTTATGCTGAGATCAGCTGTACGTAGCGAAGCATGGTAAAACACTTCACTGAAACTGGACAGAAACAAAATAAAACTCACCTAAACCATCATCGTTACTTTTTCCAACAATCAACAAGTGTGCTTTGGTCGAACTCAACTGTAATTTTAATGTGAAAAAACGCAGAATCTACAGTCGTCATACCTTAGTTTAAGGTTAGGGTAAAGTTAGGTTAAGGTTAAAGTAAGACTTATGATGAAGCGAAGCAAGTAGTGTTTACGGTTATGGTTATGGTAAGTCTCCAGGAAATGAATGCAAGTCAATGCAATGTCCTCAAAAGTGATGAAAACCTGAGTGTGTGTGTGTGTGTGTGTGAAAGTGATGAAAACCTGAGTGTGTGTGTGTGTGTGTGTGGGAGTGTATTACTATGTTGTGGGGACATAAATCTGCTTACACAATCACATTGTGGGGACTCGCCTTCCTTTTGGGGACAAAATGCACGTCCCCATGTCGTAAATCATTACATTATAGAGTGAAGACTTGGTTTAACGTTAGGGTAAAGTTAGGTTAAGGTTAAGGTTAAGGTTAGGGTAGCGGTTTAGGATTAGGCAAGTAGCGGTTACGGTTATGGTAAGTCTCCAGGAAATGTAATGTCCTCGAAAGTGATAGAAACCTGTGTGTGTGTGTGTGCGTGTGTGTGTGCGCGTGTGTGTGTGTGTGTGTGTGTGTGTGTGTGTGTGTGTGTCTAGCTCTGCATGTGGCGTCTTTGATTAGCCATTAATAGCCTGGAGGTAGAAGTGAAATACTTCAGTAAAAGCCTCTTATTGTGACTTTTTTTTTTTTAATGTCCAATACTTAAAATGGACAGTGAACAAAATCACAGCAGGTATGGATTTTTAATGTGTTCCCCCGGGGATAGCTCTACAATTTGATATTCAAAAAATCTTCTCTGCCATCAATTTCAAGGTGAGAGCTCAGCGGGAGACAAAGGTTCATTCCTTTAGTATGGTTTAACTATATATATATATATATATATATATATATATATATATATAATAATAATGGAGAGTACTCGTTCTGTTTCTACAGTCATTAGCTGAAAAAATAAGAAGCAAACAGAAATGTACCTGCACCACCTCTTTGTTATGAACGATCACTTGAAGCTACGGTAGTATGTGAGATATAATCTGTGGAAAAAAATCTAGTTCTTCTGCCTCCTCCTAGTGCTCCTGATGGCATTTGCAAGATTTCCGAAGCAAAATTGCCAGAAGAAAAACAACCAATCAGAGCCGAGGAGTCTCTAAGGCAGCTGTCAATCACTGCTTGTGAACCCTAACCCTATCAAACTGTCAAACTAGGCAGCGCTGATCAAATATGAATCAAGATTATGTACTGTATCATGCATATTTCCCGCCTCAAATGATTCAGAAACTATATTTAAGTGTACTGATTAGCTGTAAAATTAAAAATCTTTGTCCGGTTTGTGGGCGTCGCTTTGTTTTCAAAATGTTAGCCTGGTCACAGACTTTTTAATTTTACAGCTAAACAGTACTGATTTTTTCACAGTTTATCTGTTTCATGTACTAACATCAGGATATAGTGAGAGAAAAAATATGACGAAAAGTTATTTTTATAAAAGCTACCAACTGCAATTTTAAACTAGAAGACTGTGTCGATCACATATCGCATTATACATGCAGCATACTGGTCTGATCTGGATCAATGTATGGGCATGTGAACAACTTTCTTCTACAGATTAGAACTAAAAAACAAGGCTCCATTTATCCACAAAGTCTGTCCCCCATTAATTGCCAGGGAAGCAGCTCCAGGGTTTGTTTACTGGAGAGATTTTTGGATCTCTAGTTTCTGTCTTTGGAAGAGGCTTGCATGTGCTCCCAGATATTGATTAAACTGCCTAAGATCAGGAGAACCATATGGATCTACTGTTTGGGGAAAAAAAGAAAATCTGAATTTATTATCCCATGGACCTACAGTCAGGTGAGAGAAGAGGAAGATGAGTCAAATTCTCAGCTAACAAGACCTCTGTGTATTGCAGCCCAACTGTCTGATTCAATGTATGAGCTCATGTGCAAACAAGCTAACTGACTCTGCTGGGAGGACATATTAAAAAGCTGTTATAGGATTCCAAACATAAAATCATACTACTCGAGTCATCTGGCTCCAGTAGGAAATAAACAACTCGCACAGCTCATACGCTTTGTTAATCAGTTTAATCAACGCTTACCTTCCTCCCTATGAGACTCCGTGGCGCTAATAACATCACACTACTTCCGCCTTTTGCTTCTGAACGTCACCGTCGTCCTACTGTTAGCATTCTAATATTTGCTAATTAACGCTAAACACCTGTGGCTAATGGTGAAGAGGAATTTCTGATACTCAGGTTGACTCATTCAGCAGGAAGGAAGAGGCCCAGGAGCTGTTGACGTCTAACACAGGAGGTTTATTGTAGCTTGATCAAGGAGAATCGTCAGGTCCCCCAAATTGTGTGCCTGAAGGCCTCACAATTCTGCCCTTTCCCCCTGGTTCCCAATGTCTTAGCTTGCATATCATGATTTTGACTCACGAGAGTCTCTGCGTCTCTGTGACCTTGGTTGCCCCGGCGACGGGCTTCACCCCCTACTGCAGACACAGCTGTACAGATAAAAGTGGCGCCCCCAGACAGGAATACAACCCAGTGATGTCAACGCGAGGGACCCGCCGACCAAGGCAAGAGGAATAATAGATGAAAAATATAGATGAAAAATTCTATCACAGATTGGAATGTCATTCATTTTGCAGGGATTTGATCATAAACCAAAGTGTTGTGGTGTGGTTCTGTTGGCTTCATCAGCCCGTGACCTGGGGCGGTTTGCAGCCGAGTGGGAAGCGGTCAGGATGAGAGTCAGCACCTACAAGTCTGAGGCCATGATTCTCTGCTGGAAAACGGTGGATTGCGCTCTCCAGGTTGAGAGTGAGTCACTGCCCCAAGCGAGGGAGTTTAAGTATCTCGGGCTCTTGTTCACGAGTGAGGGTAAAATGGAGCAGCAGATGGACAGGTGGTTCAGTGCAGCATCAACGGTCAATGCGGGCGCTGTACCGGACCGTTGAGGTGAAGAGGGAGCTGAGCCAGAAGGCAAAGCTCTCCATTCACGTCTATCTACGTTCCAACCCTCACCTATGGTCATGAGCTTTGGGTAGAGACCGAAAGAATGAGATATAAGCGACCAAAATGAGTTTCCTTCGTAGGGTGGCTGGGCTCAGCTTTAGACATAGGATGAGTAGCTTAGACATCCGGAGTAGAGCCGCTGCTCCTTACCATCGAAAGGGGCCAGCTGAGATGATTTGGGCACCTGATCAGGATGCCTCCTGGACGCCTCCCTTTGGAGGTTTTTCGGGCCCGTCCAAATGGTAAGATGCCCCGGGGTAGACCCAGTACACGCTGGAGAGATTATATATGTCGTCTGGCTTGGGAACACAGCAGTAGGATATGAACACATTGCATTGATCATGATTAATATGAATACAAATGGCTCACATTTTAGATTATGAATGTATTACTAAACAGGGTTGTATTACCTGTAAACAGCACAGAAGACAATAAGACAACATGAATAACATGAAAAGAACAGGGTGAACCTGGTTCAGGCAGTTGTGCAGCTGATGTTCAGTACACGCCGCCATACCTGTGTTTGTTTTTCAATGAGTCCACACTTTTAGCAAGCCAATATTAAAACAGTTCAAATTATCCTTTTGTGCCAATTTATTCTCAAATTCAATATGTACTCAGACTGCAGTCCGCTTCCAGTAAATTAGCCTCCAACTGAGTCCACGCAGCAACAGCTCCTTCTGGCTAGTTGCCGTCCTCCACCCACTCAGGGATTCTGTACATTAGCAGTCTACACTATGTAACAGTGATTATATGAGAAGAGAACATCTTTCTAAAGCATGCTTTGAGGGAAAAAAGAGCAGATGTTTCCTTGCTGGGAGTAATAATACAGGAGGATTTTAAATCAGAGATGGATTGTAAACCACAATAACTGGACATTAAAGCAGGCAACTGAGATTGTAACAGACAGAAGAAACTGAGCTGGCTATTCTCGTGGTGCTAGCCTCCTGAGGGGAGAGTGCTGTCAGCTGGAGCAAGTTGCCCTCGGTGAGGTATTGTCTGATGATCTGTCTTTTCAGGATAGGGTGTGCTGACTGCATTTTTTCTTTAGGGAACATTGGGGGCTGTTTGGATGAAGAACGTGTGAAATCAATCTCCCAAGCTTGCTGTTGCTCCTGGGCAGCAGGGGCGGCAAGTTGCAAGACGAGATGATGTTTCTGTTTTGTAATCAAGTGCGTTATCTTTATATGCTGCTGAATGCAGCAGTGTTTTTTCTTAACAATGGTTTCCTCAGGTTTTCTAGCTTCATATGATACCAAAATAAATTTGCGTTAACGCGCTATTATTGTGTTAATTTTGATGTATAAAGTAGCAGAAATACTGTAATTACATAGCTGGATCTCCCTTGTCTTAACTTCTTTAAGACAAGTGAGATCAATGCGGTTGCCTCACATGAGATTACAGCAGCTTCCTTCTCCTCCGTTGTCTGCACATTGCAAACTGTCTGAGACAGCTTATTTTGCCACTTTCAAAAGTACAGAAAACACATAACAGCTTGACAGATAACCCCCACCCACGTTTCTAGCATTGCGGGAGAAGGTGAAGTGGTGGGTATGTGAAGTGTTGGTGCTTAAAGTGTGATCGCATCCAGTGTGGACAAATGTGCATGCTGGGTGCAAATGTAATACATCTGAATAATATTCAGATAACACTGCAGCTTCGACAGTCTCAACAATATAAATATATATGGTATAATCTGGATTTTAAAGAGGACAAATCACCCCAATGGGACCTTATTATACAGTAGTCAACGGCAAGAGACAATTTAGTTTTTTGATTCCGTTTGAATTGCGCCATGAGTCACACATATGATGTTTGTCAATTTAAAACATAATTTTGCAAGTCAAGAAAGTCACAGTTTGTTGTAAAACTGTTGTAAGACTGGGTGTGTCAAAACAAAGTTGTGTAAGTGACATCTCTCTCTCTGAAGCTATGATGCCCGTGTGTTTCTACTGGGTTGTACTAACACCAGCAACGGGTCTGACTTGTTCTTTCTCTTACGGGCTGGATAAAACACACCAGGTAAGATAACGTTTCATTTGTGCGTGGTCACAGTTAAGTTAGCTAGCTATCTACAGTAGTATTGGTGACATACTGTATATTGTGCGAAAGAGAAAGAGATGTAGTTCACTGAGTGGTTTCTCACAAAACTAAATCATACTATAACAAACTGAGACTTTATTCACTTAAAAAATTACGTTTTAAATTGACAAACATCATATCTGTGATTCATGGTGCTAAAACAGGTGGAGGAGGATTTTTTGAAATGCTGTATGATAACAGCAGCGGCAGCAGGTGTCAGCACAGCTTTCAGGTGAGCAGAGCAGACGGCTTAATGTTAACAAGGGTGTGTTGGATGCATACTGCAGTGAGGAGTACGCCATGTAAGTGCAGCACACAGACTTTACTCTCTGGATAAATGAATCCCACTTTGTATTTTAATGCTAATGTGTTTTCCATTGGGTGAGTGCCCTTATTTGCTCCTCTGTGTGTTTCACTGGTTGGCTACTTGAGCACCTTCTTTGCATTTACTGATACAATACAGAAAATGTCAACGCCACTGTACTCATTATGTTTTATTGCATCCATCTATCCATCCATCCATACCCACTTATACTGTGAAAGGGGCCAGAACCTATCCCAGCACGTTGCAGTGACTCACACTTTCTCAAAACACCTTTTAGTGCCTGTTTGATACTGCCATTGATTTACTGCTGACTCCTCACTCACTGCTCTTAACCGGCCCCCGGTGTGAGACACAGCGGGGGGGAAAACAGTTTGCTCAGTTTTATTGTTGGACGGCGTGTTTGGCTATCAGATAACACACAGGTGAGTGCATCGCCGCCGCTCTGCCGCTGCTCTACAGCCAGAGACACAATTTTTGTAAAGGCCACACCCCTCACACCGTGAGTCTGATTGACTCGAAATTTGATACACATGTCCAGCTCAATGTGCCCAACAAAAAGCCTCAAGAACCACTAAAGTCTGCCTGATTAAATTTGCTGCAATTTAGATTTTTTTGAAAAATACATTTTTGACATCGGTCTTTGACATTGGACCAAGCACTAAAAGGGCGTGTCTCAGCACGTAAATAGACTAAAGTCAATAACCGTGAGGTCAATCATCACAAAACATGCAGGATATGTCCTCAAGAGTACCTGAAACATACCCTGCAAGTTTCATTGAAATCGACTACTAGAGGGCGCTACAAATGTGAAAAAATGGACGTGGCATAACACAAATTAAAAGTGGACGCCATCATTTCCAAACATGTGCATGGGCCTGCTGCAAATTTGACCATAAATCAATGACAGTTTGTCCAAACATCACCAAACATGCTGGATATTTTGGATTAAGCTCTTCAAACATGTCCCCAGAATGTCAAGAAATATGACTGTTGGGACATTGACTGTGCAATTACTGAAAGGCTGCATACATTGTAAAGAAATGAAACAAGTGTGCGATTGGTCACACTCCTCAGAATTAAACCAGCTGAAGTGACTTTGCTCGTTGCTGCTCGCGGCTTTGATTTTGGCAATTCAGCCGCATCCTTCTGTTAAGCGAAAAAAGGCTTGAACCCGCGAACTGTCACTTGTATCAACCTCACGTTTACAAGCGTATTGTCGAAAAAATAGGCTTGAAGCCATAAATGTCGGTTCATCGGTGCTCTACAGTTGTAGCGTCAGCCGATTTGACCACAGAGATGAGAGTGACGGCTGGCTTGACCACACGTTATCGCAATATAATAACGTTTTAGCATGCAGCTTTAGCCGTGATGTCTAGCTCTGCTTTTTCTGGCAATGTGTGAAACCCAAAGTGTTTCCAGACTTTACTGGATGTGTAGTGTTTACCACTTTGGAATTAAAATGTGAGGGTGTACATCGTATCTACGTTGACGCCGTTTTCTACTTTCTCGTTTCGGCTCGCTGCGGTTTGTTTTGGTGACGGATACGGAACGGATATGACGTGACGTTACAACATTAAAAGCGATAACTTCCTTCTACCTCCGCATGGACTCAAATGAGGCAAATATATCGATTCTGGCATTAAATAAACTATTTGAAATCGTAAAAAAACAAATCTCGATACATTGGCGAATAGATTTTTTCCCCACCCCTAGAATCTGTTGTGTGAGACGTGCGAATGAAAAACATGTTTGATGCACTTGCTTTCTAGACGGGGGGTTAGTCAATTGTGGGTTGTATTCATTCTATCAAACATTACATTACAGATGTGATGGTTGCAGACACACCTGGCGGAGATCTACACTCTACCGAGTGCACCTTCCTAGTTGTGTATGCAAAAGTTTGAACCTGTTGTTCTCAATTTCATCAGACAACAGCATTAAAAACTAGATTAGAAATAACTTTTGCTTGTCTCCTTTAATGGTTCAGAAATTAAACCGAGGCAGTCCAACTCCTTCGTGTCGATAGAAACATAAAGCATCCATCCTATAAAGTCTAGATTTTATAGAGAAAATAATGAAAAGATAGTAAGTTAGAAGTCAGCCCACACGGTACCATAAAACGAGGATGGGAGATTTTTATTTGAGATATAGATTTATTTTATTCCTAGACAAAAAGGGGCAGGAAAAACTTGTGCTTAACGACCACCTTCGGTTCATATTTGATGAATCTAAAGTTACAACTGTATAAGTCACCACGCAAGTCAGTTACAAATGGCCCACAGTCCAAATGAATGAAACACTTGCGTTTATCAGCCGCCATAACCCTCTTTCATTTTGATAAATTTCCCTTTTATTATAGTTAACTGCACCGGTTGACTCCGGTTTCTCACATAAGCTGTCTGCGTGTATATTATTACCCCTGTGAGGATCCTCTTTTTTTTGGTTTTCATATTTTCAGATTCATAACTTGTGTCATTTGTGGCCCTCTGTTCAGCATTGCATGTAATATACTGTGCTGTTTATGGCACCGCCGTAAAACAGAAAATGAAAGAATCGCCTGTTGGATTACTGCTGGCCCAGAACAGAAAACAGATATTGTTCCACGCACACTCACTCCGAGAACATGATATTGTCATTTTTATGACTTTTCCCTCTGTCTCTCTGTACAATAAACAAAAGAAATATGAACTTCATTCCCAGAGAATCTCAGCTTCCAATTTCCTCCGAAGAGACTCTGGTGTGAAGGAACGAGTGGATGAATATTTCCTGCTGGAGTGGGCTGTTAAACTGACTGTGAAATGGGTTTCTGAACAAGGCAGCGTCCGGCAGATTCTGTGTGGAAAGCGAGAGTGGGCAGCGCATCTAAAAGCCACCTACGATCTTAATACCGACCCTGATGTCAAGGGTCCTCGGCTCCGCTGCAATCTAGCTGTCAATCCAGCCATAGCTCATGAAGTGTGTAGCACATCACTCTTTCCTCTTTGTTTCCTTCTCCCTCTTGAGTGCTGTAATGGCCTTCTATATCCAAACAAACGTATTATCTCATTATCTCCACCTTTTTTGTTATCCGCTTCGCCACCTACATTGAATCGTGCACTCTGCAGTAGTACCGTGGTGCCGCTCCAGAAAAGCAGGAGCGGGATTGAGTGAGCCGTGCTGAAGAAAAAGCCAAGCATCGACCGCCGGGCGGGAGCGAATTACCCCACGGGGGCCCCGCTTTGCACCGCATGGGGTCATGTGAACCCAGTGGTAGGAAACAGCAGAGGACAACGGTGAGGAAATTACTACTGGGCATGAAAAAGTGGAGAAATGAGACCGAGAGACAGAGAGAAGGAAGGGGGGGGAGGGGGATCAATAAAGTAATCTTTAGTCATAGGCAGAGCACGGGCCCTGTGCTCAGGATTACTCAGTATGGGACATTACATGGAGAAGCCAGCAAAGCAATTATGAGTCTTGGGAGGAATTGACAACGAGATCCCCACGGAGAGAAATGATAGCGGCTGGGAAGATGGAAAAGGGAGACGGCGTGCGTAAGTGTGTGTTAGTGTGAGAGAGAGAGAGAGCCAGAGAGGGAATATCAAATAATCATTACCTTGCCCTCCCATCCCTTCATCCGACGCAATAAAGCCCATCTCCTCCAGCTTCCCACTGCTTCATTCACGCTGCCTCCTCACATGATGTAACACGGAAAGCACATAGAAAGCTTTCCACCTAGTGTTCGCACCGAGAATAGGAGCACTTCAGAGAGCAGTGAGAACTGCTGCTCCACTGCACGACGGAGGACTTCTTCATAAATACATGCAAAACCATTTGCTGAAGCCATGAAATATCAGGATTCTTATTGCGTTACTTGTGTGGAAAGTTCCATGCGCTGCAGTCCGAACACGCACACCTCGCTGAAAGTTTATGTAACAGCATACTGCGCAACACAAACCTTGGGAGAAAAGGCTGTTAAGGCTGGCCCACACTAAAAGGATTTTTTTAAATCTTAACAAATGTTGAAAATGTGAGATCCCACACATAATGATTTATTGTGTTTTTATGTAATTTGTTTATTTTCTTTTTAAAAGTTTATTTCTGAATTTCGTTAATACAACTCTGACAATCCCTTACACAAACATGTTTGGACAGATAGATATCTCACCGACCCCGAGAGGGCACACAACTAAAACCACGCAAGGAAAAAAAGTGTACAAAAAAATACACACAAATAAACAAATAAAATCTTAGTTAAAAGAAATAAATAATGACACATTGTTAGGGGTCTAGGACAGTACACTATATTATCTAGGGCACTAACATGCATACAAACAAGCACAGGAGTAAAAGCTACAGTAAATGAAGCAAATATGACTAAATGTTATTTATATAAAACAGTCACTATATCCTGACAGTAGTGCATGAGACAGGTTTGACTGAATTGATTGATTGATTGAAGTCCCGCCTTTTTTCTTCCGTGACGTGCCGATGTCACCAAGTAACACGTTTGCATAATACCTGCCCAGCAGCTAGTTGGCATGCCCTCAAACACAGCTAGTTAGAGCGGAGCTGGAATGGAGTCCGAAGTTTTTGGTTCGGTTGACCAATTACAACAGAGTGGGCTTTTTACAGGAATGGCGGGTGGTGGCTCAAACGGAGCGTTTCAGACAGAGGGTGGAAAGAGGTGCAGCTGGTATGAGAATAGTTTTTTTGAACATTTAATCATGTAAACATGTTCTAGTAGAAACCCAAAATACGAAAGTGTGCACCTGAAAATAAGCCTAATAGGTCCTCTTTAAACCGACATGACTTATTCATGACAACTTAAAGATCTTGATTATGTTCAGAATATTCAATTACCATCTGTTAAACTAACATGACTACTTAATGCATTGTTTACGCTATGTTTTCATTTTCAATCAACCTAATCAGCTCAAGTAGGTCTCACACAGCTGACTTATAAAGAGTTGCATGATCATTTCTATAACACGATTTCTGTTGAAAGTATTTTGTACATCATTATACCTGGTCTTTCTTAATCTTTTAAGTACAACATTTACTATGAAATATTTTTTTTAAAAAAGCAAATTTGGCAATAACCTCAAAATCATATTTCATGTACAAAAATAACTTGTATTTGGTCAAAGAATATTGTACAACATTTCTAGGAGTGCACCAATCCAATTTTTTCAGTCACGATACAGATAGCGATACCAGTGTTTAATTAATAAGCTGTGTGCTTCACTGTGGTGGATGGGAATCATTCTTTTATGTGAAAGGCAACATCAGGCTTGACTTAAACATTGCTTTCCTAACAAATAAATACATAATTATACATTTATCGAATTGTTATTTATTATAAAAATAATAAATCGTGCACCAGCAACTTGGTGAAAAATCTTCAAAATGAACAGGAACCTTTTTAATGCAGCAACAAAATTGGTCAAAACTTAAACAGGAGTTAAACTTACATTATATAATGTATATACTATATAAACATAGAATTTAATTGAATAGATAGGCCCTTTGTCACTGATACCCAATACAGCTATTTTAGTCAGTATCGGGCCAATAACAGATCAGGTATCGGTGCATCTCCAAAGTTTGGCATTGGACTCCAAATCCACCTAAAGCCTGGATTCGAAACACTGCAGTAAAAGTGCAGTTCAAACAGGTTTAGTGTTTTTCTGTTACGGACACGGCCGTGTCATTAGTTATTTTCCCTTGTGTTTTTTCTTCCCTCTTCCCCGTGTCTCCTTTCTCCCTGTCAGTCTGTGTGTGTGTGTGTGTGTGTGTGTGTGTGTCTCCCGCCTCCCTCCTGATTACACCATTCAACTCACCTGCTCCTGTCTGCCCACCTGTCAGCCATCAGTTCATCTACACAACAGCATGGTCCGATTCCACTCCGGCCCGTCTACGCCCTCCCACTCTGTGACGGAGTGAACTCCGTATGTAGTCACATTCACAGCTGAATAAAGCAGCCTTCTTTAAGATGTCAAGTATAAATACTATAGGCTTGTGAGACTGTACGAGAGCAGTTACCAGGTACATTGTAACAATGATTTTTGATGAGCAAAATAGTTGAAAATTAGGTTTTAACAAGACTTTTAGAACCTTTCTAGATAAAAAATCAGTTGATCACATTCGGTAGATTGAGATTTTACAGTGCAGTACTATTTCTCATTAGTGTTAACTCTCTGCATGTGTTGCTCTCTCTTATCGTCTCTTTGCTCCTTTGCTTTTGTGTCTCCTTCCCAGTTCTTTTATTATCTCACGTTCTAGTTATTAAAATACCGCTCTCCCTCCCTCTCCCTCAATATCTTGCTACCTTTTCCAGTTTGTGCTATCAACCTTACTTTCTCTCACTGTCCATATCTAGCTTGCTCTTTCAGCCATTTCTCTGTAACACACAATCTCTCTTTCTTTTTGAGACTGCATTATCAACCTTTTACTTTCTGGTGTTCTTGCCTTCTCTCTCTCTCTCACACCACACTTTCACATTCTCCCCTGTCACACTCTTTGTTATTCCTTGCCTGCTTGCAATCTCATTTTCAAGATTTTTTTTTTCTGTTCTGTCGGTCCCCTGTCTATTGTCATTCTCTCTTGAGCTCTCTAACAATTCCCCCACTGTCCCCTCTCTCTCTCTCTCTCTCTCTCTCTCTCTCTCTCTCCTTCCATCACAAAAATAGAGGATCTCCATTGTTTTGCCCTCCTGCTACCTTACTTCAGTGTGAAGCAGCTAATCCATGTGAAAAATGTGTATTTGTGTGCATGAGTGTGTGACCATTGCAACCAACCAAGGCCGTTTCTGGATATTTTGACATCCACTAGTGCCTCTGAGGGATCTTTTTATTATAATATCAATTTTAATAATAAAATATTATGCCTTCTTCCCATTCTTGCCTGGCTTACCAAGATTTACCAAGTACTTGAAATTGTTCTAACAATAATCCTTGATTTGAGACAGACAAAAGCAGCTTCTCATTTCTAGCCATTGACTGAAATGACAAGACTTAATCAGCTGAAGCTAGCAAGCTAATTTCGCTGACGTAAGCTCCTTGAGTTGGTAGGAAATGGCATCTTTCGCTCTTTAAGCTACGTCACCACACTCCCGGCACATTTTCCCTCAGCGTTTACTGTTAATGAATTTTCATTGTAGTTAATGGGACGCCCCACTTTGAGAATTACTGCTCTAGGTAACAACCTAGCTCACCTGTGTCTAAAATAGTGGGCTACATCTGGTTCTAAAAAGTGAAGCCAATGCTGAAGTGACTTAAACTTGCATTCTTTTTAACAGCCAGCAGGGGGCGACTCCTCTGGTTGCAAAAAAAAAAAAATCAGACTGTATAGAAGTCTATGAGAAGATGAGCCTACTTCTCACTTGATTTATTACCTCAGTAAACATTGTAAACATGAGGTTATGGTCTCAATCGCTAGTTTCAAGTCTTCTTCAATACAGCATGATGTTCATTTAGTAAATTATGGTCCCATTTAGAGTCAAATGGACCATAAAGCAGGGGATGCTTTAGGGCGGGGCTACCTTGTGATTGACAGGTCGCTACCACAGCGTTGTCCGGTCTGGGAGTTGTCCGTGTTTTCATCTTACAACTTTAACCCTTTCACAGTGTTTTCAGTTCATTGTTTAAAGTTAATTTTGGTCGCCTAAAAATGTCTTACTCAACGTTCGGTTGTACTTAGCTCCACTCTCTGGTGTCACTTCTGATTGCAAAAAAACAAGATGGCTATGGGCAAAATGTCAAACTCGTGCCTTCAAAACGGCAGTCCACAAACCAGCAGGTGATGTCACGGTGACGTCCACTTCTTGTATACAGTCTATGGTCTAAAAACACTCATCTAGCTCTGCTTTAGTCAAGAGATTGCCTCCTCTCTCCTAGCAGTGTCATACCTATTCCCTTATACAACATGTATAATGCGTATGCATGTTCATGTACTGCACGTGTGTCCACAGCTACCTAAAAGACTGTGAGTGAAGCATGTTTGATGTGATCTTTGGGGATAAAGGATTGCACAGAATGAGTATCATTTTAAGGTCATTTTATGAAGACACCATGGGAGATAGATCACCGGAGCATCGCGGATCTATACTCCCACACGGGAAGACGTGTAACACATGTTGGGCATGCAGCAACTAGTACTGAATAACAATGGTAAGCTTACATCTTTAAGAGGTCATACGTGATGTATGCAGCTCACACACAGCACAGGGGAGCTCCTTTTCCACTGCTTGTTTGCGTATATATGCTGCCGTGGTCAGTAGTGTAGTATACACATTTGGGTAATTGCATTCTCCTTCTGTTGCCTGCTCCCTGCAGGGAGGACTGATGGTAATACAAAGTAGCTTTTAAAAATATGGGCAACGCTTCAAGAAGCATCAAATACATGTGCCATGCTGCGTTCAGGCTAAAATGAAGACTATTTTTTTATATTCCAAATTTAAAGTATCCTTTAAATTGCATAAATGCCCGACATATTGCTTATCGGTTTGGATAAAGAAGCGCGGGATGTGGTTGTGAATGCTAAAGTGATCCGTAAGAGCCCTGAGCCTTTTGAGTCGGTCGTATTACCCCAACCTCTCTGATGATTTGAATAACGTGCCACATCCTATTAGAGCTCTCTTTAATCATATTCTTTCACGTCTTTAAATAGATAAAAATCCCGGAGGAAGAATTATTTTCAGGAGTTTTTTGAAGCAGGCCATAAACTGACATCACTCCAGTGTAGACATTGTCCTCTTTGTGTCGTCCATTTCTGCGTCTGACGGGCTGACAAAAAGTCAAACGTACTGAGTAATCAGTTGCTGGTGTTAAAACACATGTGCACGTCCGCCCACACCCAGATCGTCATTTAAACCAATCCTTAAATTGCCTATTTTGACCAGGGGATTTATTCAGAACTAAACAATTTGTAATACCTCAATTACAGCGACATCCATCCCCCAGTGGGCAGACACAGCGCCTGAGCAGCACACAAATACTTTAATTACCCACTCAGCTTGACTTGGTAGGGGGTATATGGGTCACAACTGAGCCCCAGGCACACTATTATGCATGTGTACCGCTGTTTTTCAAAGCATGGGTCAGGACCCAAAGGTGGGCCGCGGGAAGATTAAAACGGGGCATCAAATTATTCTGAAGATATTGGTATCAGAAGCTACTGGCTGTATTAAGTGGATGAAGCCGTCCCCAAGCTCCTGTATTAAGAGAAAAGCTGAATCTGGGCAACAGACCAGTTAAATCCTCAATACTTGATGAATAAAAACATGAGAAGGACTCGATTTGTCTTATCTCACAAGTGAGGAGTCTACTTTTCCGGTGTGTGAAAATGAAACAAGCTCCACAAGTGAAGATATTTTGACTTCATTTAGAAATGCTTTATCGGCCAGCTGCTGGCAACGCTGGCAGTCAACGAGCTACATGTGGCTACAGAATAAATTATCTGCAGGTATGCTACACTTGTGGGACCGAATATTTGACAGTGAGAAGAAATGTTGATACAGACAACTGATGAAGGTGTTCTGACAGGTCGCTTCAATGCAGTAATGTAATCACCGTCTCTGAGCCCTACCACGAAGGAGAATGTGGTTAGGAAGAAACTAATGGTTTGCAGAATGTTATCATTATAAAAACTAGAATTACCACCTCACGTTTATATGCCTCCGCCAAATAGTCAAGTTGCAGTTTACATCCATGTCTGTCCAAAATGTCATCACTTCATCATTTTGTCCTATTGTCCACATTTGTGTGAAACTGTCATAGTTAGGATATGAATTCTGGAGTTATGGCCAAAAACATGTTTTGTGAAGTCACAGTGACTTTGACCTTTAACAACCAAAATGAGATCATGCTTGAATCCAGGTAGATGTTTGTACCAAATTTGAAGAAATTCACTCAAGCCGTTCCTAAGATATCATGAGAATGGGACGGCTGTGAGGTCACAGTGACCTTGACCTTTGATCACCGTAATCTAATCAGTTTATCTTTGGGTCCAATTGGACGTTTGTGCTGAATTTGAATAAATTCCTTCCAGCAGTTCCTGAGATATCACGAGAATCGGCAATCGTCTGAAAACATTCGAAATGGGTGTCTTAACCCAGAAGTTTTGTGCGCAAACCAAACCATAACCATCAAAATGGCACATCAGAAAACATCATATTGATCATGATCATATTAATTTAGAACTATTATATAACTATTAATAAGTTATGATTCCATACGTGCCAACCTTGAGACCTTAAAAGAAAGGAGGATTTCAAAACCAAAGCAGGGTGGGGTCAAAGTCCCTGAAAGTCAAATTGTTCTGGGGGTCCCAGAAAAATTAGTTTCCTGCATTCTGGTGACTTTAAAAGAGTGAAAATAACAAAATATTAAGTACACTGCAACAGCATTTTAATGTTAAACATTTGGTTTTACCTTTAACTCCCAGGAAAGAAAACTGAAGAATTTGTTTTTTGGCCCGATAAAAACGACTCTTTGCAGCCTGCTAAAAACAGCTGTTTGCAGCTGTTCTCTCTCTCTCTCTCTACAACCAGGAAAAAAAAGAAACAGAAGTAAGAAACCGACACCGCAACCTCCACGCAACACAAATGGCGCTGTCCATGGTTCTGAAACAATGTTGTCAGCAGCAGTCAGTGGGAGTGGGTACCATTTGTAACCGATACCATTTGACTCGTTTGACGTACAAGCTTAGAGAAAAAACGAAGATACAATTCAGGCTTTTATTCACCTCACCTCACATTTTTACACCGCAGCACATTTTAAATCAAGGATTTTGTGGTTTTGTGCATGACTGAGTCTCTATTTAGACATTTCCAAACAATTGGAGCAGTGTGAAAGTTGGTCACCACTTCTCATGCATTTATAAAATACAACCTTTGTGTAATGTACAAACCAGGGCCAATATGAACTGTATAACTCCACTCAGAGTAAAATCCAAGTGTTAGTGCATGGTCTCAGATCTCGTAAGTCTGTTAGGAGTGACCAGCACAGGTAGCGTCACAACAAAGAAAAGAGATTTTGGAAATGATAATAACTTGATAAAAAGATACAACATCTTTAACCAAGATCACTTTAACCTCAATGCACTAAAAGGAACGTGCGGCCGACACGGCTACGTCAACAAAGCGATCACAACACACACAAAGGGAGAGAGACATCATTCTCTGCTCAGGTAGACATTACACCTCTATATCTTTACATAGGTAATAGTTGTTTGCTGCTTCATTACTGCTCTGAATATTCTGCATTGAGCACCTTTAACATCAACATGTTAGTGTTGTTGATTTAGCTCAGCATCACAGAACATGTCTGTAGACCCTCAGTCGTGTTATATATAATATCCCAATTATCCATCCATCCATCCATCCATCTTCCACCGCTTATCCGGGATCGGGTCGCGGGGGAACAGCTCCAGCAGGGGACCCCAAGCTTCCCTTTCCCGGGCCACATTAACCAGCTCTGACTGGGGGATCCCGAGGCGTTCCCAGGCCAGTGTGGAGATAAAATCTCTCCACCTAGTCCTGGGTCTTCCCCGTGGCCTCCTCCCAGCTGGTCGTGCCTGGAACACATCCCAAGGGAGGCGCCCAGGGGGCATCCTTACTAGATGCCTGAACCACCTCAACTGGCTCCTTTAGATGCAAAGGAGCAGCGGCTCTACTCCGAGTCCCTCACAGATGACTGAGTTTCTCACCCTATCCCTAAGGGAGACGCTAGCCACCCTCCTGAGGAAACCCATTCTGGACGCTTGTACCCGCGATCTCATTCTTTCAGTCATGACCCAGCCCTCATGACCAGAGGTGAGAGTAGGAACGAAGATTGACCGGTAGATCGAGAGCTTTGCCTTCCGGCTCAGCTCTCTTTTCGTCACAACAGTGCGGTAAAGTGAATGCAATACCGCCCCCGCTGCTCCGATTCTCTGACCAATCTCACGTTCCATAGTCCCCTCACTCGCGAACAAGGCCCCGAGGTACTTGAACTGCTTCACTTGGGGTAAGGACTCATTCCCTACCCGGAGTAGGCAATCCATCGGTTTCCTGCTGAGAACCATGTGTGATATTGCCAACATAACTATGGGAGAAATATCTTGCATAAACATTCTTCTTGTTCTTCTGTGATTTAATGGAGCAGTGTTAGTGTTACATGTAGTCATGAAAAGGTATGCATGAAGATAGGTGACCTTTGAAAGCCTGCTAGTGGCTGATTTAGCACTTTGAGGGAGAGCATTGTGGGTAGACATGATTGTAGTCCCTATTTCACAACGGTGCACTTAAGAATCACATGAGATTTTGCTAAAAGTTACTTTACTTTTACTTTTTAAGTCTTCCATTTTATCAAAAACTGTTTGACTTTTAAATATTTAAATGTTGTATACATACCGGCCCAGACATACTTTGTCACATTACCGTTATTTATTCATGATATACTGTATGAATTGTTATGCTTAAAGCTGTCACGTCTAGCGCTCACATTTATTTCATTTACATCATGTTTCTTCACACACTCTGAATCCTTAATGTGGGATATCAAGAGACTTAATTTCATCTAAGTGGCCACACTTTTACACAGAGTGGAAATATGTGACGGATACTGAATACAAATCACTTCATAACTTTCATTTCAATTACAAAAAAAGCACATTAAATCTGTTTAGTTTGCATGAGTTGCAAAAACACCATCATAGACTTTCAAATTATCTAAACTCCCTTCACACACATACACACAAATGAAAGAACAAAAGAAAGAAGAACAAAGGACGAATAAAGAGAGAAACAGCTGGTACCTAATTTGTTGTAAACCTGGAAGTTTTGAAAACATATTTTATGTATATTATTACTGTATATTCCTAGATGATGATGATGATGATGATGATGATTGATATGACTTTTTTCAATTTGTCCTTTGAGGGATGGCTCCTTTGAGAGACGGCAAGACCTTTTTGTCTCATGTCTTCTCTTAAACTTGACTATTGTAGCGTAATAAGCATATTGAATCCAGCCTCTCAGGCTCGATACAATTTCCGCAACAAATTGCATGGAGGAAAAAAGAAAAAGAGAACAAGTAATGCTGGGTACCGCAGAGCAACCTCCCAGGCCTTTGCACCGCACACAGCGGTTCTCATATCATATTGCATGAAGAGGAAAAGCATAGGCTGACAAAACCCAAGGCCTGGCACAGGAGAGCAATGTTCTGACGTACTTGCACTCCTTGGAAACTATTCCCTCTTAGTTTCTTGAAGGGGAGAATATTTACTCGTGCACTGACAGAGGTGACGACCTTTGCCGCTGCACAGTCTGAGACTGCAGGAAGATCCACACAGCGGTATACCTCCTGTGTGGAGAGTCTGAAGTCCTAACAGCTTTCTAGGCTAATGAACACAATATTCTAACACATGACAGTACCTGCTAGTAGTCTGCTCCCCACGGTGCGCTCATTTCACACATTTTGTCAGACTTTGGGTGGAATAAATGTTTAAAAAAAGAAAAAATGAGGTCAAAGCAAATCCTGGCCTCTGCAGCTCTTTGGAGATAATTTCTATCTAAACGGTTTCAGAACGCAGCAATACAAAATCAATCATTTATTACAACATTCATTTGGAGGCATTAGTTTAATTAACATAAACAAGCAAGGCCGTCGCCAAGAAGGTCGGCAGCCTTTGCTGGGTGCTACATTGGATTTTAGATCCGTGCCACCAGGTCAGATTTAAAGGCAAATCTGCTGGACTGTTTTACTGCTACAGGAGGACGGCACTGATGCAACTCGGAGGTGTCTGGTCGCTGCAGATTTATATATATACCATTAATAATAATAATAATAATAATAATAATAATAGTAATAAAACTACCATTGTAGGTAGCCATTGGTTTCCATTAATTTTCATACGGTACAAAAATCCATTATCAGACTCTTGAAGCTTGTTTGAGTTGGGTAATCCAATACAGTGAACTGATCCATATTAGGTGACATTTACACAAAATAAACACCATGATATGAACATGTCGGGCCCAGTAGCCCTACTATTTGTCTGCAATTTATAAGCAACACTCATTTGAGAAATGCAATGCTGCTACCATTTGTGATCAGTGTGTAAGCAGTCAGTGCTCGCAAATAGCTTTTGTGAAAGGAGCCCCTGTCACTAAGACCCTGATCAGACCTGGTATTAACATGTGTCATCAGCGATCGGATCACAAGTGGACAGCTCTAAGTACAGGTGGACGCACTGAGATCCGATCACTCAGACCACACTCAGAGGTGGTCTGGGCCACATGTGGTCACATTCTTTTATCAGTGTGTACGCGAATGTGTCTTGGGCCACATTAAGGACTGCCTACTCAACTGACATCCCGCTGGGATCCGCAGGGTCTCGCTGCGCTCCTCCTGGCAGTGTGGAAACGGTTTCTGTGCTCTACTGTATTCTGTCGGTACAACTGTTATTTTATGAACATATATCTTATTTATGGGCTACATATCCACAAACTATCACACAAGATGTGTCTGTGTTTTTGTTCCAGTGCTCTGCACGGAGCTGATACCCGCCTGCCCACTTGCTCTCGTCTCCAGCTCTCTGAAGCTTTGTACCCCACTGTTTCCTGGCAATACCCTTTTATTTTGATGTTAATAAAATGCACCCAAATTCACGAACATATAGGATATTACTACTGACATTCATGTAATATTGCGTCACAACGTCTGCTGAACTACATATTTCTTTATTTGCATATAGAGTGGGGAAGTTAGATCGGATCACAAGTGGTCACTCAAGACGCATGTGGAGACGCATGTTAATGCCAGGTGTGAACAGGGCCTACCAGCCTTGCAGGACATACATAATCTGTTGTAGAGACTCACCTGGGCTGACCTGAATTATCATCCCAGTCAAGCCCTGATCACATTCACATCATACAGTAAATTAAGTGCAACCCTCTTAATTTGAAGAACTAGTAACAACAATAGCTCTGATCTGAGCGACAACTTCTGCCTGCAAAATAGTCTCACGTCCTTCAACAATTAATTTAACAGATGAAATGGTTCTTTAAAAAATGCCTTGATTCATAACACCGCATGTGATACAATATTTATCTGAGACTGTTTTTCTCTGTGCTCTCCATCAGCTCAGGGTCGGTTACACAACAGAAACATGCAGCTGATGCTATGATTAAAATGTTGCTCAATGATCCTCAAGCAGGGAAAGTGATGGGGCAGTGATTGACACGAGCTGTAAACATTCATAATGGAACGCTGTGAGCGCGGTTAAAGTGAAGAGCAATGAGCAGAGGGAGCAGATCCCATCACACTTCAGTCCGTATCCATCTCTCTAACTGAAGATAGGGTGAGTTGGGTAGCACAGAGATACTGAGGTTAAAACAAGTGCTAGCAAAAAGAGTGGTTTATAATAACCATCAATAATAAATGGTGAATTGATAGTTAATTAAAACTTACTTAATAGTTAGTCTACCGTTGTTTGCTGTGTTTGCTGTTTACTAATTATTAGTAATGCTATAATTTATATTATTTTAACAGTTTATTGTTGCAGTAATTATTTGTTAATTAAGAAAAAATGATTTGTAAACCTTTAAGAAATAATTTGTAAAACATCTATAAACATTGTAGAGATGGACCAGATATTTGTAAAACTTTGTTAATGGTTAATAATTGTTTTTTAAACCATCTATAAACATTATTTGGATGGCTATTGATAAATATTGCAACTAATAATTATAATACCTTCTTAAATGGTTAATAAATACTTTGTAAAACATCTATAAACACTATTTAGATATATAGTTAATTGGTCAGTGGTTAATAATTGGTTTCTGGTCCGTCTATGTAATGTTTATAGATATTTTGCAAATGATTTCTTAAAGATTTACACATCATTTGGTAATCATTACTTAATAGTTGTAAGCTTATATACAATAAAATGTTGTGTGTGCAAGAATAAACACTTAATAGTTTATTGATGTATATAATTTATAAACAAATGATTTAATATTACACAAACCAATGATAAAATAACAAACTATAGCATTAATAATAATTAGTAAACATTTATAATTATCATTTCATTGTTTGTTAACAAGAAAATAACTATTACGTAAGGTTAAAAAACTATCAATATACCATTTGTAAACGATGGTTATTATAAAGTGTTACCAAAAAAAGGTTGATAGTGATTCAGTAAATAACTTTACTGGGTGAAGTTTTGTTGAATTACGCATATTGAAGGTAAGGTTTAAAGGTTTTGGGTTTGCAGGGTCAGAAGTATCCTCCTGCACATTTTAATACAAATGAAGTCTGATTAAATGAAGTAAATATGGAAATGGGGGGACGGAGAACGGTGCTGTGATGCTATTACTCATTTGGAGCTGAAGTGGCTCTACTCAACCCACTGTGGAAGACAATGCATTTGCATAAATGTTTCATTTTCTCTCTCTCACACACACACACACACGCACGCACACACACACACACACACACTTGCCTGCATGGACACATCCCCCTTAATATCTCCCTCGAGAGGTCAAAGCACAGACCGTCCACTTCATGCCTCATCCTCAGACAATTCATCACACGCTGAGTCCCTGTTGCACGGCGTGGTAAATAGCCACATCTTAATCCATGCAGATTGAAGAGCTGTATATTTCTCTTTATCTTCTCCCTTAGACTCTCCCTCTTCCTTGCCTTGGAGCCTGCATGGCGATGGAGTAGCGTTTTATTCATGATGGAATTCTCACAGATAAAAAGACAGTCGAAGAAATACGGACAATTCTAATTTTCTCAACTTTTGCCTGAAGTTATTTTTTTCATTTGTTTCCTTTTTGCATGTGATGTGGGCTGCTGGATGAAAGATTTACACCAATCAGCCATAACATTATGACCTCCTGCCTAATATGGAGTAGATCCCTTTTGCCACCAAAACAGCCCTGACCCGTCGAGGCATGGACTCCAGTAGACCTCTGAAGGTCTGCTGTGGTATCTGGCACCAAGCCGTCAGTAGCAGATCCTCTAAGTCCTGTACATTTCAAGGTGGGACCTCCGTGGATCAGACTTGTTTGTCCAGCACATCCCACAGATGCTCGATTTGGATTGAGATCTGGAGAATTTGGAGGTCAAGTCAACACCTCGAACTCGTTGCCATCCACATGATGTAAAAGAAAACGTGATTCATCAGACCGGGCCATCTTCTTCCATTGCTCCGTGGTCCAGTTCTGATGCTCACGTGTCCATTGTAGGCGCTTTTGGCGGTGGACACGGGTCAGCAACAGGCACCCTGACTGGTCTGTGGCTACGCAGCCCCATACGCAACAAACTGCGATGCACTGTGTGTTCTGTCACCTTTCTATCGGAACCAGCATTAACTTTTTCAGCAGTTTGAACTCCAGTAGCTCTTCTATTGGATCGGACAACACGGGCCAGCCTTCGCTCCCCACGTGCATCAATGAGCCTCGGGTCTAACCCCATTGCCGGTTCACCGGTTTTCCTTCCTTGGACCACTTTTGGTAGGTCCTGACCACTGCAGACCGGAAACATCCCACAAGAGCTGCAGTTCTGGAGATGCTCTGACCCTGTCATCTAGCCATCACAATTTGGCCCTTGTCAAAGTCGCTCACATCCTTACGCTGGCCCATTTTTTTCTGCTTCCAGCACATCAACTTCAAGGACAAAATGTTCACTTGCTGTCTAATATATCCTCCCCCACTGCCAGGTGCCATTGTAACGAGATAATTAATGTTATTCCCTTCATCTCTCAGTGGTCATAATGTTATGGCTGATCGGTGTATAAACAGGGAGGACTAAAGGCAAAATCAGGGGCAGGTGAGTATAATCACGGGGGCGGGGAAGACACACGGAGGCAGGAACTGAAATGGAGATGTTTCAAACTAAAAGCAGACAACAAAAGAAAACAATGTTACAGAAACATCAAACTATTCCTTTAACATTGAGAAAATGCTAGTCAGAATTGCTCTGTGTTTTTCTTTAAAAACCTGGAGGTTGTGTACATAATGGGGAAAAGGCCCAGATGAAAGTTCATCCATGGTGTGACAAATAAGAGAGCTTTTCTTTACATTTTGAGAAATACTTTTTGCCTTAGCTGGTCTTGTTTACACTGAACAGACAACAATCCAAAGGATCTATTGGAACTCCTCCTTTTTCCTTCCATCCTGTCCTTTTACTGTTATTTATTTCTCTATTCTCCTCCCTCCCTCTATTTTTCCCTCTGCTTCTCTCCCACCCTCTTTCAATCTTCCCTGCCCGTTTTCTTCATCTGCAGAGCGCCTATCGCTGCAGAGAAAAGTACCATAGTGCTGCGCTCTATTGAGTGCCAAACGTTGATTGATTGAAGAGCGAAGAGCTGGCGGCAGGTATGCAGCTGACAAATGTATAAGGCCTCGGAGATTGGAGTTAAACCCGGTGCTAACAGATAGCCAGATAGCAGGGCTGAATGGACAAAACTGCTGCCAACACACTCACGTAACTGACAATTACAAGATTTTCAGTTAATTCCACTTCTTTCTCTTCATGTACGTGGCGCAAAAGAGCCCCGTGTCGGTTCTGTCAATTGGATTTTCACTTTGAACTGAAAATGAATGAATGCTCGTAGTAATTTGGAAGCAGTTCCTGTCAAGTAACTGCTTGTTTTGTATGTACTCTATATTGTTATTTGATGATTAAATTAAATAAATCACATAGATGCTTATTTTTTTATTATTCTCTAAGGGCAAGTTGGAGGCAGAAGTTTGTTTCTGATATGAGAGTTCAGTCTCAATTTAAAGGAAATTATTTCTTGGCTGATTCTGTGTACTTCTTCTACTTAACCTCTTGAACCCCGTCTTCTTTTTCTTCTTAGACTTAAAAAAAACACACTCTAGCATCACATAAATTCACATAATTCAGCATGTCTTCTGCCAACACTTCGTTGAAGCTTTATAATTCTAATATCGAGTTAAATATTCAACACAAAGACGGCATCATTTTCATGCCTGCACTATAACATCAGATTGAAATATTCAAAATCTCTTGGGGATTTTTGCCAATATATTCTAATTCATTTTGGCTGATACTGATAACACACACATATTTTTCCACCTCATTACAGTAACTGTACATTTACATGTCAACATGTTGTAACAGGATTGGGCGGAGGACATGGAAAAGTAAAAGTACAGCAATCAAAGAGAGTCAGCTTAACGGTCAACAGGGTTTTTATTTACCCTAACTCAGAAAGTCTAGCTCCCTAACCCCAGAACTGGCAAACCAAAAACTACCTTTTACCAGCTCAACATATAACAAAGGTCCACCCTGGAGATCTAGGGGGAGAAGAGACTGAGAGCTCCTCACACTCAGCATGTACCACACCAAATGAACTCTGCTGATTGTCCGTGAAGAGGAGATCAGCTCCAGGTGTGTGGCTCCTCACACCGGCTCCCAATACTCTCAAATGGGAGTGGGAGGAGCCACCTGGCAGGAATGTAGATGCCTCCAATTACCCTAGCCTTCAGCACCTTACTATGTAAAAACTCCAGTTAGCAGGGTTACTTGGCCATGGATGTATTTATGCCGCCATTGCACGACATGTCACCTCATTAGTAACGCCTCACGAAGGAGATTACGGCACACAATCTGATGTTACAAGCCAGAAACTTCCCCTGACTGTTTATTTCACAAAATAATGTATTGATATCTACAAATTACTAATATTTGTAAGTTGTTTATTGTTGTCATTTTCTACTTTGTTGTGCTGCAGACTAGAGACAAAGTTAATACCATTAAAAGCCCAGTTATGAACGACATGGATCAAAGATTTGTGGCTGTGTTTAAGCTTTTAAAAATACATTCATCCTCATAATAAAACCCTTTCACAGTGTGCTTTCAGTTCATGAAAGTTAATTATAACATTTCGGTCACCTAAAAATGTCTTGTTCAGCGTTTGAATGTACTTAGCTCCACCCTCTCGTGTTACTTCTGGTTGCAAATGACCAAGATGGCGATGGCCAAAATGCCAAACTCAAGGCTTTAAACAGCAGACGTCACGGTGACTACGTCCACTTCTTAAATACAGTCTATGGAACAGACAGAGAGGCCATGACGGCCGTGGCCACCGGAGAAATTCCTTCCCTGGTTTGGACGAAAGCCCAAAATGCACAGAAAAAACTATACCCATGTACGTGTGGACAAGACCTCACACTTTCATTCAGTATTTCTTCTTATGGTGAGAAAGGGCGTGTGGAAGTGGAATTGATCAACAGAACATTAGCTACTGGCATTACAGTCTACGCTCTCATCCTGTATCCAAGCATCATGTATTGATACAGTACAGGCTGTAAAGCTAATCAGCTGATCACCTCAACGCCAATGAGCTGTTGATCCTGATTACTGGACATGGACATTACCATCATTCTGAATTAGTGTATAGCCTGACTGAGTTGTTTCCTGGTTCAAACTCAGAATGAGTAACTGCAATTTCCAAGAGCCCTTTTAACCTCGACTGCTGCTCCTGGAGATGGAACACGTGCCAGGTCGACCTCCCGATCGATCTGCCATTGGTTTCCAATATCCGTCTGTCTGCAGAGTGAACACCCTGCACTGTGACACATGTCAGAAGCAAACACCTTCATTTCTCAGGGATGTTCAGACAGGTTCATTTACTCTCTCTCTCTGACATACACACACTCACAAACACACACACACACCACCACCACCACCACAGACATGCTCCACTTCTGCTGCTAGGGGATCATAATTGGCACAACGTGCAACTCCTAAACCAGCATGTATCTGTACAACCCGGTCGCGCTTGCAGGAACGTAATGCCACGTGGATAATGTTGTGAAACGATTGGTTAGGTTTAGGCAACAAAACTACTTGTTTAAGGTTAGAAAAAAAGATCATGGTTTGTGTTCAAATAATAATGTAACAACGTAACAGCGAAACATAACAGCGTAATGTAACAGCGTAACGTAACAGCGTAACGTAACAGCCGTAACAACGCAACATAACCACTATAGCTAGGTTTAGGAAAGAACTACATGGTTGGGCTTAACCCTCTGAGACCCGCAATAGAAATTGAACCATTTTTTACCACTCCAGAATTGATAAATGATCAATAATCCCTCCAAAATACCACATTAAGACACCACGACCTTGAGGATCACCATAGAAAAAGCCATGCTGTGATTTGGGATCAAAAATGTTTTGACATTTGGAGATTTCTGCAAAAATTGCATTTTTCGGTTCTTGGATGGCGAGCACTTCTGTTGTGTAAACTGCTCAGAAACCCCCTTATTGTCAGTCTACCTAGGAGAGCCATCCATCCTCTGAATACTCTAGGTCTCTAGTTTGTGGTTTTAGAGGTCAGAGGTCAAGTGAACCCTTTGAAAATCCCCATGCCAGTTTTTCCTCGCCAAAGTTTAGCGCAAGTTTAGAGCATTATTTAACCTCCTTTTGCGACAAGATAGTATGATGGTTGCCATGGTACCATGGTTGGTACCAATGGATTCCTGAGGTATTCTAGTTTCATATGATGCCAGTATCTTCACTCTAAGCGTTGCGTTAATAAATTAAAGAAATTAGTGGCTTTAAAACCCTATTTTGGACCCATAAAAATGTTTAAAATGAATTCACAATAATTATATTTCTTTTAGGAGAAGACACATTTTTATTTGGCACCTTTCTAAAAGCTCTGTGGATGTTTTATTTTTCTTTGAAATATTAGTCAACATAAAAATGTGACTTGGGCAGTGAAAACATTTGGTTTAGGTGAGCTTGAGGATTTGGTCAGGGTTTGATAAGTAATAATACAACTTTATTCACAGAGGACAACTTTGCATGACTTGGAAGAATCTGAAAGTTGTTTTTTTCCCCCTCATTTCATTCACTTTCCCTTCATATCTGTGGTTGTTTGAAGAGAGCAGCGCTTCCTGCAGTCACGCCGGAAGATAAAGGGTTTCATCGGGGGAGTAGAAGGGAAGGAACATGTCAGGGAACGGAGCCTGAATACAGCTCAGATGCCTTTTGAGTATCACCTGAACATAGGAACACAAACACCCCTGCAGAGCCTCAGTGGTATTCATCATCCAAGTCCGAAGGTGTATTTTAGTCATATTTGTCTTTCATGTGAAAATATTTTAATCCTGACAAAAAGTGTGAGAAAAAAAAATAGTGTCTGTATCAACACGATAATGAGAAGATGGAATGAGTTCAGCACCAAGTACGGAGTTGAAATTAATCTCCATATAGACTGAAGGAGAGAAAGCGAAAAGGAGGGCAGTTTTTTCTTCCTCACATAAATCTCTCCTCCTCACAGCATACTTTTCTATCATCCATGAAGAGGTTGGTACCTGTCTCTGTGTTTTGGTGTTCAGCCAGTCCCTCCGATTTTCAAAAGTCTCCCTAGAATGCGTGAAATGTTAGGTCACTCCATCCTGAAAAAAAGCTATGTGGAAGTTATCCTTTCAGCTTTTCTCATTTACTTGGAAGTTCAAAACAAAACTTTTTACATTGTGCTTTCAAAAAAGGCTCTGTTGATGCTATCCTTCAAATGTTTCAGAGCTGGCATTTTGATAGAGGGGACCAAGGTTAAAGGGTTTGTTCAACCAAATTACAAAAACATGTTTCTGCCTAACTTCTAGTGGTTTCTAGCCATGCAGAAAGTTTTTGATTTTATGCGGTTTTGAGGTGTTTTCTGCTGCCACTTCAATACAATGCAGGTTAAAGCAGCAGTAGGTAGAATAGGAGCAAAAGTTATTTTTATAAAACAGTCACTACATCCTGACAGTAGTGCATGAGACAGGTAATCATGTGTCCTCCGGTGTCCTCCAGTGTCCTCCGCTGCTCCTAATGGCATCTGCGAGATTTCACAGACCGGAGGAAAACAACCAATCAGAGCCGAGCTGGAGCCTTGCCGTCTCTGAGCAGCTGTCAATCACTCACAAACTCCGATCAAGCGGTCAAACCAGGCAGCGCTGATCAAATACTAAATCAATAATCTGTTACTGTAATGCCTATTTCTGGCATCAAATGTTTTCAGAAACATCTTGTAGTGTACTGTTTAGCTGTAAAATGAGAAAGTTTGTGACCCGGCAGCCGTGTTGAGATCAGTTGAGGAAATACCAAGCACCGCCCACCAGCCGGAGCAAACTTTCTCATTTTTCAGCTAAACAGTCCACTACAAGATGTTTCGGAAAACTTTTGACAAACGATAACAAAACAATTGACAGTTTGATCGGAGTTTGTGATTGATTGACGGCTACCTCGGTTGAATGAACAGCCAATAGGAACGCTTTCTCTCTCCCATCGTGTGCTAGATTTTTTAAAGCCTGAAAACAGCGAAAAACATTGTACTTACTGGCACTTTAACTAAAAGGTAATCAATCTAAATCTTTTGAACAAATGTCAAAATATATTTAGATTTCAGTTTCACAAAATAAGGAAGTAGGCTAGCAATTTATGGCTTATTTATGCCTTTTGCTACTATGGCCAAATTATGGTTAACAACATTTGGCAAAGAGGCATTGTTGGCTTATTTGTGTGAACTGTTACAATTTGGATTCTTTATTTACAGGAGGCCTACAGGGGTTCCTGGAGGTCATCATATCGACACATAGATCCAACAGAATTAAGAGTTTTCATCTTCGAGTCAGTTTTTTTTTCTGTCCCATCCTACTGTCTTTGTTTTGTTCCCCAAGGCCTGGACTTTCTTATTCCTCTGGCTCTCCTGAGATTCATAATAAGATCTCGCACTGCTCACTGGGAGCACTCCAATCTATTCTCTCCTTGTACCTGACCCAGGAGAGGAAAAAAAAAAATCATTATTCTCAGGGTTTTTTTTAACCCCTTACTTCTGTTTCATTGTTCTGTAGCCACCGCTATTCAATTTGATTTCATCCTGTCTTCAGTAAAGTTGAGCTGATGAGCTTGAGGTCCCTCATATTGATCTTTAAATGGATGATGAAAAAGGCCACTGCCTGTTGGTCAATTTGGCCGGCCTTGGCTCTATTGGCAGTGTCCTCTCTGATTACAGTCCAGGGTCTGGGAATGTAATCCACTTTTGGTGCCACTTGTCAGCAGGAGCGGCGGAGGCAGGGTTGGAATTGAATTGAGTTTTGTCATTTTCAAAGCTATCTACACAATATTACTAACACACTTGTTCATGCACGGAGACCTTACCCAAGCTGTTATATTAATATTAAAAAAGTCAAGGTTTTGAGTGAGTTATTCTAAATTGGAGTTGAGTGTTTCAAACTTGAACTTTTAGAGCTTTTGAATAATGATTAGAGGAGACTGCAGGTGTCATTGTGGCTTTGTTGTTATTTTGCGATTGTGGTTTTATTATTAGTTTCAGTTACCTTTGCTACATGAGCACTCTTCACTTTGTGAATGTGAATGTGAGTTATTTAAAGTGGCAATAGACATCTTTTCATATGTGATGCTTGTGAGATTTATTCAATGCAAAACACATTCTGCGCATTATGAAATAGATTAGTTTCATTCATATTGCACATTTTGTTCATTCTCTCTTTATTGCACATTATCCTCGCGGTCTTTTAGAATGCTTTTTTTCAGTTTAGATGTCACTGTACATCCTGTGGTGTGCATATAATGTATATGAATCATTGTTCTTGAGCAGTGTTTCTCATCTCAAGGGAAACATAAATACTAGGGCTGTCAATTGATTCAAATATTCACATTATTATCCATAGTTAATCGTGATTAATTGCAAATTAATCATTCATTTTATTTAGCTAATTTAATGGTTTGCCACCAAAGAAGAGAGAGAGAGACAGCGGGTGGGGGGGAAACAGAGTGTAGAGCCGGCATATTTTTACATCAAACTCTGTGAAATAAGAGTTTATATCAACCAAATCTGAGTTGGTGATTGTTGGAAAGACTAACGATGAGTTTTATTTTGTTTCTGTTAAGTTTGAATGAAGTTTTTTACGATACTCAGCCGCTAGAACAGCTGATTTCAACATAAACAAATAGATGTGGATGATGACGTACAGTAAATGTACTCGGGTATGAAACAACTTTAATTTACTTGAAAGTTTGGAGCATTATTTAGCCTCCTTCATGACAAGCTAGTATGACATGGTTGGTACCAATGGGTTCCTTTTTTCTAGTTTCATATGATGCCTTCACTGTAGCTTTAAAACTGAGTCCACTACAACAACAAAACAAATGCAAGTTGCATTAATGTGTCAAAGAAATTAATGGCGTTAAAACCAATCTGTGTTATTATTATTATCGCATTAATTTTGACAGCCCTAATAAATACAAGTATGATATTACATGTGGTAATGTTTTTAATGCTCGATGAACCATGAAAAAAGAAAAGTCAATACAAAGTTAGAACTTTGCTCATGTGCAGACTTGCTAATTGGAGTGCAGAGACCCACTACATGCTGCTGTGTTCGTTAGCAAATAATATGTTGGGCCGTTATTATTTCTGAGTATTTAACCTGGCAGTACACAATGTGTTATGCTACATTACGCTTAGACTCCTCTGGGGAAGGCTGATGATTTTGCAGCATTCGGTAATAACACTGACACGAACAAAGGTTCATAGTGCAGTCGGTACAATCGTTTTTGCCATGTGGTTGTTAGCAATTACAATGAGATGGCTCATCCCCAAACACAATCTCCCTCTTTCTCTCTCTCTTGTCTGTTGGAGACAATATTTAACATGTCAGCTTGAGTGCACTGAAATAGCTGACTGGCTCTGGACTCTCCCCACTGGCTGAAGATCAAATCGCACCGGAGCTTTCATTCTCAGGTCTCCCCTACAATGTTTCACAATCTACTTCCCGCTGTGCAAATCAATGGAACAGAATCGGAATAATAAAGGTGTGTGTACTGCCCACTGTCCTTAAAATCTACTTGTACCTTGGGGGACATACGCAGCGTTCAGATGGCACAACACTCAAACCCAATTAGGTTAAAAAAATAGAGCTACATTTTGTACACCCAGCAGCAGCAGACAGATGAAACAAGCAGCAGTTAAAGGTTCCTATTTTGCCTGCTTTGCTACATTTAAAAGGCACATTATTGCCTCTGCCATTACCACCCGCTTCTGCTGGCACAAACTTGTATCGTGTCAACCCCCCCCCCTCCCCTGCTTATAGCTAGCATGGCTCCAGACTTTTGCATCTCTGCCAACATCTTCAACTTGTTCCGTGATTTAAATGGGTCTGGTGTTGTGCTCAATGAGAGTTGCATCCCTAGTTTGGAGAAACAAATGTGCCAATCAGAGCTTTGTAAGCGGGATTTAGAATGGGGACGTTATCTTCGTATGCCAGCGCCAGAAAAATGGTGGACTTAGTGCGATAAAAGCAGCAGGCCTTGATAAGATTGACACGTTGTAAGTTCAGTTCCACAAACAAATCTTTAGATCGGACTATCGGACTCAATTTTAAAGCTATCATCATATGAAACTAGAAAACTCAAAGAGTCCATTGGTACCAACCATGTCATACTAGCATTTCGCGAATGAAGCTAAATAACGCTCCAAATTTATGCAAAATTTTGACGAAGAAAAACTGTCATGGCCATTTTCAAAGGGGTCCCTCGACCTCTGACCTCCAGATCAGTGAATGTAAATGGGTTCTCTGGGTACCCACAAGTCTCCCCTTTACAGACATGCCCACTTTATGATAATCACATGCAGTTTGGGGCAAGTCATAGTCAAGTCAGCACACTGACACACTGACAGCTTTTGTTGCCTATAATGTTTAGAAAATAGGTCTGTGAAAACTGTGAATTATAGTGATGCCTTGAAGATGCCATAATTGAATTCAGCCTTGCAACCCTTTTCTCTGCAGTTCAGATCAGCCGTTCATCCACTGAACCTTTGTACAGATGTTTTAACTCCAGCGAATGCAACAGTATATATGGCACATAGCATTTTGGCATTGCAATTATTCATTATTTCCCATCACTTTCTTTCTTTATTTATGTCTCCCTGACAGATCTTTTCAGCAGTAAGATCTCTGCAGTGCTTCCTTTGGAGTGCCGTTAGGGACACGTCAACATGTCAACGTTGAACCTGCTGCATGTGATCATGTACATCTCTACAAAAAGACTACATCTGTCTGTCCTTTGATCCTGTGTGTCACAGCCAGGGACTGTCAGCCGTACACTTCTTTACTGCACCGATTCCTGACCAACACGCACACACAAACACAAACACCTGCTGTGACATCATAGTTCTCTTCACCAACTGATCAACACACTATATCAAAGCATAATGAGCTTGTGTTGCCCTTGGGCCTCCGTTTCTAAACATACCTACAGCGGCGGTGGCTCTGCTCTTCAACTCCTCTCTATATTCCATAATACTGACACCTGTGGCACTCTGTCTTCTCTCCTCCAAGGTGAACACCAATGAATGGCTGTACTTTCAAACTTATACAAGAAAGTAAAGGAATGGAAAGTGACATCAAAATAGCACGATTCCTGCTGTAGCTTTTCTAATGAAATCCAACATCATATACTGCTTTTTTATTAGGAAATGTTCGCAAACCAGCTTTTTGTTCTAACAGGGTGGCATGTACTCCCTGCCACGTGATGGTTATCAATATTTGAATGTTTTTTTCTCACACAGGATGCACCTGGTCCAATGGTTATTTAATCACTCCTCTTATCAGTGTCCCATGGCCATCCTGTTCTTCTGTCAGGTCAGACTCTTGGCGGGTCATATCATATTTCCAGGAAATGTTTTTGTACTTTTCTCCTAATGTTCCCTGGAATTGTTTTTTTGTACTGTTCTGTCCAATATACCTGTTTTGTCTTGTTTTTCTAAGACCAGATGTGCCCGGGTGTCAGCTCAAGACAGGTTATATGAGGACATGAAAACTTATTCTTCAACATTTCCTACGAATCTCCAGCAACACGTGACAACTTCAGCTCCAGTTTTTTTTAAAAATAACACTACTCAGTTGGGTTTAGGAATAGATTGACTTGGTTAGGCTTAGGCAACAAAACCACTTAGTTAGAATTAGGAAAAGATCACGGTTTGGGTTTAAATAACACCGGAAGTGCTGTAACTTCAGTACGGAAGTTACGTGACAAATAAATCAACTTTGACTTGTGGTTTCACACAAACACCGGTCTCCTGGGCCAAATTCCTATGTTCTCTTTATACTTCCTAGTTCACAATTGTGTGGTTTATGTACGAATTGATTTCGTGCTGACCATCATGAAAAAAATATGGAATTTGTGTCTATGTACACGAATCAATGCATTAAATTCCGTGACTATTTCAGGAACTGCTGTGTGCCCGGGCTGGATCAGACATGTGCTCTATTTCCACCTGTAGCCGCACCCAACAGCAATGCACTCACACACCTTGGAGTCCATTTCCACATCACTGTAGCAGAGTATGCAATGCATAAAAACACTCCAACAGACACTGATATTCATGTCAAAGAAACTCATGTCAAAAACCCCAAATGGATTTCACAAGATGCAGAAATACAGTCTCACAAACAAAAAACCCCACAACCACATCCACTGGACCGCAAATCCCTGCTGAGACCACCGACGGACAACAGAAAAGTGTGAAATCTGACAGGCTGGATTCGGTCTGGGCAAGTCCTCCCTGCCATCATGCATGATATTGACCTATTGCTCCACTCATGAGAAGGTCTTCAGGCATTTTACACATTTGTCTACCTGTGTCTGTATGGATGCAGGCGCTCTGGGAACAACCCTAAGGTGCAGCAGCTATGTCATATATATATATATATATTTTTAGTATGCATGTCTGGATTTGTTGCTGTTTGTGTATGTGCAGATGTATGTTCTTGAGACGCCCCTAACCACTGCACATCTCCTGAATAACTTGACTTGCCATGAATATTTTTAAATGTGTCAGCACGGGACCCGATGCATTTCCCTTTTGTGCACACACATGCATGCACACTCACACACGCTGCCATCTCTGAAGTGTTGGCGTTGAGTGTACCAGGCTGTTCCCCATGGATAAACATGGATGGGACGTATCGTGGTCTCTCGGAGCAGAAAGAGTGTTCCTCGGCTCTTGTCAAAGCGTCACATTCACGTTCTGAGTGTGTATTTTTAACCCTGATTTTTTTTTCTTATTCATTTCCTTGGAGTCAGAGACCTTCTCCCTTTTCATATTTGACAACTTTTAGAATTGCAAATGCTACACACAAGGTCACTCTCTGTGGAGTTATAGCACCGGGGGCTATAAGGGAGTTTCCTTTGTTACAGTTGAACCAAAACTCAAGTCCCTGACATCGCATATCAGTAAACTCTTTCTTTTCTTTTTCTTTTTTTATTAGGGCAATGGGACATAGTAAAAGTTGACAAATCAAGCAGACAAAGTGAAACAAAAAAGTAAGACAACAACAACAACAGTTTTGATTTGAATTTGGTACAGATTTTTACTCTTTTTTGTTGGGAGAATATTTCATATTTGTTGTGTTTCCGTGCATGTATGAAACAGGCGGCAACCTGCGGTTCAGGCGAAGTGCAGACATGCCTTAAACTTGCATTCTTTCTAACAGCCAGCAGGGGGCGACTCCTATGGTTGCAAAAAGAAGTCTGATTGTATAGAAGTCTATGAGAAAATGAGCCTACTTCTCACTTGATTTATGACCTCAGTAAACATTGTAAACATGAGTTTATGGTCTCAATTCTACTTTCAATACTTCTCAAAGCGTTTTCATCCCAACTTGTCACATACTGCCGCTTGGCGTCACTTTAGGATTAGGCAACGAAACCACTTAGTTAGGTTTAGGACAATAATACATGGTTGGGCTTAAAACAATTAGGTTTGCAAAGTGAAAATGAAACTGGACACGAACAAACAGCTGACTGTAATGCAAAGGTGAAACTTAACACTGGAACAGTGATCTCCTTGATGAAAGCCTTGTGTTTGTTGTTGCATTTATTGGTCATTATTCCTATATGGAAATTGATGGTACAGGATATTCAGGATTTTAGACGATGAAATATTTCTCATAAAAGAGAGCAGAGAAATAACCGTCCTGTCCCTCACCAATGACCATAAGGTTCTGTTGATTCTGATTCTGTTACAGTTCAGAGCGAGTCGTGTGGCTCTATTCTGGACTAACTGTAGTTCTTCCAAGTCTTTATTTGACACACTTGACCACACTACTGGACAGTAATCCAAATGAGTAATGTGAGAGATGCATTGTAAAGCTACCACTACAGTGAATATTTCAAAGGTGCAAAAATGCAAGATCATTATCAACTGTAACCGCCGTGTGAGAGCAATGCAGAGCGATGGCCTTGAGCTAGCCTGTGGGGCACGCTCACTCACATGCACAAACATGCACTAAAAGCGTGCACGGCTGGCCCAGCTATGTCAACAAAGCATCAAGAAGCTCCAATTACAACACAGAGAGGGAGTGACTTCATTCTCTGCTCAGGTAGACATTACTCCTCTAGATCTTTACATAGCAAATAGTTGTTTGATGCTATATTAATGCTTTGTATATCAGATACAGAACCTTTAAATCTGTAACATTAGACTTGTTCTTACAAGTGTGGACCACGTCTTCAAATGTACTGTGCATAAGGTCATGAAGGAATATGGTTACTACTTGCAACTGAAAGGGAAGATTATACAGAGTACTGTGCTGGTACTAAGTTATCCTAAGGCCACGCCACTTATCCGCTTCCACAACATCAATTTTCAACTGAGTCTTATTTCTTTTGAGACCGCAGGTCTTACAGTGGATCAGCACTTTATTCAATATTGGCACCCTCTTCGCCTTGGTGTACTCTGAAGGTCAAACAAGTGATGAGTCTGGACAGAAAGATAAATCAAACAACATCAAAAGCTACGAAGAAAGACGAGGCCTGTTTGAGATGAAAGGTTCTGTCGGTTTTTTCAAAGAGCGAACACTGGTATTTCTTCAGACCTACAGCTTGAAAGGTCAGTGCGACATACGCGGTGACAAACGCCTCGCGTATACGAGAAAAAACAACGTAAAAAACAACAAATACTCCCGCTGGAAGTAGACTTGCTTTTTAGTGGAGTGCGTCTGCATTAGTGTTTGATGTACTGTGTGCCCATCAATCGTGACCTAAGAGGCCGACTGAAAGCAAACATTTCACAAGATCTCACCCTTTCAGAGTGCGCGATGTATAAATATAAATTGCTTACTTCTATCAAGTGGTGACAGTACATTGGATGTGCAGCAGCTGCACTTTATAACATTCATCCAAATAAGGAGACAAGGGATATATAGAAGAGAGGAGTCTACCAGGAGACGACTGAGATGAGTCACTTCCACCTGCTGCTAATGTTCCTCACTGACAATTGTTACTTTTAATATCTTGAGGTCGCTGTGCTAGTTAGATGTCAGTGAAAAAAAGGAAGAGTATCTTCTTCTTCTTGCAGTCTGGGTCTTATTGTCATAGTTTCAGTCAATATATTCTCCATAGCTCTGTTCTGCTTCTGTGCTCAGACACCCATAAACCAAGCAGTCAATTATTCTGGTGTAAATTTCCTCTGAGACATGTGCAGAATGGGGGGAAAGCAAATGGATATTTGCTGACAATTGGTATTTTCTCATTTGTGGAGTCTTTGAGAAACAGTTGAGAGCGAGTTGTACGAGCGGAGGCAGACAAAGGTCGGGTTGAAGCAAAACAAGACCAGATGCCGGGGCGCTGCGGGTTAACTAGCTCCTCACCGAGAGGAGCCTATCAAAGCCCCCCCATCCCCGGTCTCCAAACTGAGCTCATCCTCAGGAGAAAATAGCCGAAGCAATCTGGGAGCTCTGTGTAATACACACTGCTGGCGAGGAGAGTGGATGAGAGTATTAGGAGGTACGGAAACGGAAAAAAAAATAAATGATGCAGATCGAAAAAAGGTTAGAGTGAAGAAGGCTGAAAGTAATAGACCACCATCCCAATACAATGGAAGTTCTTTGAATTTCACTATATTGTTGTGCATTATACTATAAATACACTATATATTATAATTAGGGCTGTCAATTGATACAAATATTTAATCGCGATTAATCGCATGATTGTTCATAGTTCATCGCAAATTAATCTCACATATTTTATCTATTCAAAATGTACCTTAAAGGGAGATTTGTCAAGTATTTAATATTCTTATCAACATCTGACTGGGCAAATATGTCTGCTTTATGCAAATGCATGTATATATTTATTATTGGAAATCAATTAACAACACAAAAAAATGACAAATATTGTCCAGAAACCCTCACAGGTACTGCATTTAGCATAACAAATATGCTTAAATCATGACATGGCAAACTCAAGCCAGCTGTCAGTGTGTCAGTGTGCTGACTTGACTATGACTTGCCCCATACTACATGTGATTATCATAAAGTGGGCATGTCTGTAAAGGGGTACCCATAGAACCCATTTACATTCACATATCTGGAGGTCAGAGGTCAAGGGACCTCTTTGAAAATGGCCATGACAGTTTTTCCTCGCCAAAATTTAGAGCAAGTTTGGAGTGTTATTTATCCTCCTTCGCGAAAAGCTAGTATGACATGGTTGGTACAAATGGATTCATTAGGTTTTCCAGTTTCATATGATGCCAGTATGATACTTCACTCTAGCTTTTAAACAGTACAACCTCCAGAAGATCGATTGCATTAATGCATTAATGAAATTAGTGGTGTATAACGAATTTGCATTAACGCGTCATTATCGCGTTAACTTTGACAGACCTAAAAAAAAACACATGAAAATGTTGATATACCAAGTCAAACTTTTGACTTTTGATTTTTTAATGAAGCCTAACTTTTCTTCTTTTTTTTCTTCTTCTTTTTTTCATTTCTTGGCAGAAATAGGCTTCTCCAAAATTCACCCACATCCCTGTTTATTTATCCAGATTTTCATTTGACTTTCATTTCTGCTTCCACTCGAATACAATAACAATTTCAAGGCTGGTGTGTCCAAGGCAACGAGGAAGGACCCAAATGCAGACAACAGATGCAGGCGAGACAGAGCAGCGGTTTATTAACAGAAGAAAAAAAATCCGAAAAAGCTCACAGAGATGGGGAGCTAGTCCAAACAGAAGTTGTGTCCGTCCACGGGATAGCAGCAACTTCTACAGGCAGGTGGTGCACCCTCAGCCGATTGACTGGGCATTATCAGTGGTTATAGCCCATAGATAAAGGTTATCTATACCTAAGGTGACGTAGTATAAAGAGCGACAAAGGACTTTCACCCAGGAGACGGCTGTTTGTGTCCCGTGTGAAAACAAATGTTGGAATATGTGGTGAGAGGCTGATGAGGGAATGAGATGCAGGTGAGCCGGGAAGTTCAGGTGACTACAGGACTGATGAGAGAAGTGGGAACAGGTGGGTGGAGCAGTCAGGTAATCGGGAAAGGAGGGCACCTGGTGGATGGATGGAAAATTGCAATGAAGGCGTCGGAGAATAGGGAATAGAGACAGACATGCAAAAAGGCTAAAATGCATACTCATGACACATAGAAAGTCTCTGTAATGTCATGGAATTTCTACGCCTTCCCGTAAGACCGGGTTGGTTGGACCCATCCATCTCCCCTTCCACTCGTCCAGTGTGGGTCTTTTCGCTCTTTAAACTACGTCACCACACTCCCGGCGCACTTTCTCGGAAGGTTTACCGTTGCCGTGGATGGGTTTACATTATAGTTAATGGAACGTCCGATGCATTTCTTACTGGTACAAATAGGTGCCGTGCACGGCGGTACCGAACGCCAACGGCCATGACAATGCATCTATATTTGACGCCCTGGGAATGAGAACGATCTGATAGTTCATCATGTGTGGTGCGATGTGAAAGGCTAGAGAGCAGAGTGGAGAGAACATAGATGGAAGAAAGTGCTTTACTGGCCTTTTGGGTGGTGAGCTAATCAAAACGAACAGCGAAGGCTTGATAGACATGTCAAGGTCACTCTCAGATACATACAAGTGGAGTGTGGGCTGTATGTGTATCTGAAAGAAAGGTAAGGAAATGAAAGCTTTCTTGTTTGTGAGAGTGCTCAGAATATATATAGTATATAAAAATAACAGTGCACAGCAAATTGAGAGTAAATTGGACCCGGTTTACACAGAAATGCTGCAGAACTGTCAGTTGTCTGTGGCTGTACATGTCGACATGTATCCACTTACCCATCAGGCCCATACACAGCCACAGCCACCAACTTTCCTTACACACTACACGAGAATCAAGCCGATTTTGGGGCCCGATTCCCCCCCTCACGACAATCATCAGCAAAGCCCCAATTATTTGATGGTTCTAAAGATTGTCTTTCCAGATATTCCAGAGGTGTGAGGTATGTTAAGAGTGTTTTTTACATCCCCCGATCGGCTCGGCAGTCCATCCTGGCCACATCAATTTCAAATCGTAAACATGTTCAATATTTACAATCAGATATTCTGTTGTGTGTGGGGAACCCCGACGGAGTCACGTGGGAAAGAACGATAGCCAATTGAGAACCAAGCTGACTGAAGCAGAAGGACAACCACCGCCACCATGGCAGCCACGGCTAATGCATGAGCTAACACAAAACGTGAAACATAAAGTTGTAGTAAGATGGAGATCAGAGATGGAGGACCAACTTGTTGATTTGTAGCAACAACACGATTGTTTATTTAAGGTGTCTCGATGACTTCATCCACCCATCTTTCATGAATTTTCAGTACAAAGTAGTGCAAAAACTAACATCACTAATTCTTCCTGCCGTCATGTTTGTTTACACTAAAGTCACGTTTGATAGTGAGAGATTTTGCGAGATTTCTGTTTGTTTTTCTTTAGTCGGGACTCTTGAATGGAATTTAATTGGACTTCATGAATGGAATCTGCGTGGTGTGTTGTTTTGGTCAAAATCGTTGCTCAACCCACACTATAACAAAACTGTTAAATTTAACATAACATGTGAGCTGCCGAGTGCAAAACCGCGGTAACGCCGTTTGCCTCGCTCAGAGGCCATCCTCTCCATAATAACACTATATATTAGGAGTGACAGAAGTCAGACGGCGACTGGCAGTACCACAGTGTTGCACCTCTGAAGTACTCGGAATACAAGACTCAGGCAAAGATGCAGAAAAGAAGCCTCTGTCCCTCTGTAAGATGGACCTAGAGTCCGGCGAGCCAAGTAGGACACAGACCTGTAGCCAGTTTCTGCCCGGGCCCCTTCAGCAGATACTCCTACCTCAGGACAACTTGGAGCCAAGCACAAAACAAGCAATGTGTTCCTCCGTGCTGACTCAGCCTAGTGAAAAACAGGAAACCGATGAGCTGGCAGGCTGTACGTATCACTCAGCTCTTAAATGTCACAATGGGACGTTCTTGGGACTTACATTTTTTCTTCTTTGTATGTTCATTTTAAAGCCTACAAGAGCAGCTCCCATGGGAGCAGAGAACAGCATGACTGGAGTGAGGACAGGAGAGAGAGATATCCAACACAAAGTGTCAAAAATGATGGATGGCGACCTTTTTGTTCATGTTATTTCAACACCTGCTGAGTGGGCTAAGCAACGGCTAAAAATGCGGCTGATTGACTGCCTGTATGGCTTTTTGGAATTGAAGTGATATAGAAAACAGTTTTTAGCATTGGTGCACTGACATTGTTAATCGGCACCAAAAATTCACACCCCCTGGCGTGACAATAAATAAAACTTAGAATGTTTTTTTTCAGCCCTGTCTCCTAAAAAGGACATTCAAAAAAACGCTATAACGTGGGCTTCAGAATGAAGTAGTACTTTCTGCATTTGTTTTCTTAGCGACCCTGTCTTTGAACGGTCTGAATGAGACAACAGAGGAGGAGAGACAGGTGATCAGAGAGGGGAGAGAACGGGATATGGAGAGACAGTCCGGTCTGGACTCAGTGCCTGTCGGAGACTCAGTGCCACCAGCCAGCGCTGCAGTAACGTTACTGATCTCTGTTTCAGCGTCAGTTTATGAGATGGACTGTTTTGTCCTTGGTTTTAACATTGTAAAAGTCATCTTTACATCCAGGAGAAATACAATAGAGTCCCCTCTTTTGTCTCCTCAGTCTCCGTCTTTCACGGTCTCTACCGTTGTATCTGTGCAACTCTGCCGAGCCAACCAACCTCGTGATGTCACAGGTTAGAGTATACGGCAACATGGCAGTGCTCTTACCATGGAAGATAAAACAGCTTCTTTTTTCTTTTAAATACTTACTTACATTTGCCATGTTTGTTATATAATTATTCATTAGAGTGGGAATCCATTTAGTAAACCAGCTTAACTTGGTTGAACATTTAATTTTGACTTTAAAAGCAACTTCCCAACTTTACTAGTAGTTCACTGTAGGCTACAGTGTGAATATATTCCCCCTCCGTTTCTACTCTCTTTCTTACTCTTGATCATTCCATCTTTTTGAATTCTATCAATGCAGTAGACATATTTAAAGCATAAGGCTTTGAAATATGAGATATCTTACCCCATTATATTGTGAAACTCTTCAATCACCTGCCATGGAAATTGAAGTAAAATACCTCAAGAGGACACAAAAAAAGCTTAAAACAATATCAGTTTCCTTGTGTTTCTTTTTTTTTTCTTCCACTGAGTATTTAATATTCTAGACTGATTTTTCATTACCTCAGAGACAGAGAAACACTCTCTTTCTTTCTGTGCCTGTGTGATAAGTTGTGGATAAAGTGACTCAGATTGTTTTCCCAATTCCTTTGGTGAAAATTAGTCAGAGCTTCAAATACATTCTGTAGTTTGTCTTACTACTGCAGTATGTCCTAATATTTACTTTGGGATATTATTTGGAGAGTTGTATAGACGTGTTCAACCTCAGAGTAAAACCAAACATTTACTATGTTGATTTGATAATTATCAATAACAAAAATTGAATAAAATAATGTGCCAAAAGTTAGTTTGAGTTATAATAACTCCAGAAGTGCTGTAACTTAAATATAGAAGTTAGGTGACAAATGAATCAAGTCTAACTTGTGGTTTCACACGGGACACCAACACCAGTCTCCTGGGCGAAAGTCACGTTTTTTGACCCACCCATCCATCCCGACGTCCTCCTTATGTTTCCCGCTCTTTATACTACCCGGTTCACAATTACGTGGATTACATACAAATTGATTTTGTAAAAAAACCCTTTATTATTATCGGGTTAGCTCCCTCCCCCACCCGTCATACATATATCATAACATAGTCATATCATAGGAATGAAAAAAAGGTTTGGTATGCGGTAAGTGTTCAACTTATCCAGCAGCAACGATGAAAATGTGCACAATGTCCAACTTCTGCCACACTGTAGTAAACAGTTGTGAAAAATATCTGAATATCCTTAAAGTATTCCCTCGCTAGCCCTTTTGAATATTTCTGATACTTTGAAGTACTCTCATGCTTCCCATTAAACTGGACCGAATGCACTTGCATATCCATTGGTGGTCTATTGCCCCAATGGGGGTATATCTGGAGGTAAACCTAACTCCTGTCCCCATCTGTACACAGCTTTTCTAAGTAAACATCTAACTCCCTCTTATCTCCTTTCAGAGTGACACTTCTAAACTTGTACAGATCTTTTTAAAAATAGACCTTGTTCCCGTCTGTTAGGGTTAGACTTTCTGCATTCCTAAAAGTTGCCAACCAAGTTTTGAGGTCATTCTGCAGCACATTTCTCGCTATCTGTAAGCCTTCCTCCACTGGCCTCTTAGTTGCCTTTCGCTTCGATTAAAAGATTTTTCAACAGGGTAGACCTTTAGTATTCCAAATAGCCAACACTGTAAAAAGGCTATTTCCAGCCCCAAAGGGCATTTAAATGACCAGACTGAAGTTAATTTTCTCACAGTCTCACCAGCTGACAATGTTATCTGTGCAAAACCATGCATGAGATGGCCTTTCCAGCTTCGCAAAATTAAAATGCTGGTCGTAGGATCTGCTTCCCTCACATAACCTGAGGGAGACAGCAACAGGTCCTCTGTAGAATCAAGGATTCAATTTAATATGTAAGCAAGCTTCAAGGGTCAATACCAGCCAATTGTAAAAAGAGAGAACTATAGCCTTTGTTAATGCTGCCAGGGGCATTTTATTTACCTCGAATGCAGAGAGAACTATGCCTTTATTGGAAACATGCTTGAACTAGAGATAGGCTTCATTCTTTTATTTTCCATGTTTTATCATTATCATTATCATTATGTTTGCATTTGATTTGCTATTGGTGCTTTTAAATTGCTGCAGACTTTTCCATGTCGTCTTGATAAATTCAGGATAATGTACATTTCTACAGCACTGAAGCTAGTCAGTACCAGTTGCCATGGAATTTGAAACAAATTCATGGTCTCCAGAGAATTCACCCTAATGATTTTGATGATGCTCTGACTTTTCCTCTAGCGCCACCTTGAGGTTGACATTTGTGGTTTTAGGTGACATGTCTCAACAACAATTGAATGGATTGCCATGACACATTTGGTAAACAGATTCATGATCCCCTCAGGATGAATTGCAAGCGATCGCTTGACTACTCATCTAGAGCCACCATCAGGTCAATATCTGTTGTCCAATACTTTGATTTATGACTAAATACCTGCAAAACTGATTACATTGCCATCGCCCTCAGCTGTGTTTAATGCAATTAGAATATATTAGCATGTTAATGTTAGCATTTATCTCAAAGCGCCACTCACAAAGCAGCTGTGTGTGTACACTCTCACAGACTTTTCCACCAAAGTTAGCACGTATATGCAGGTGTTTTGAACACTAACGCTAAAAATAGGCGATAGATTAATTTCCCATTGCCAGTAGACAAGTACGTATTTCTGTTTCTTCTCTGGTGTGTCACCTTCAATGTCATGAATGTGTTGGAAAACAGGGTTAGTAAAAAGTGAAAATGTTAAGGTCGTTACTTCTTTTTTTATATCTGTTACTTATTAAGTCCGTCTTTCAAACTCTCAAACCAGAGTTGGTGATTGTTGGAACAGTGGAAAGACGAACAGAGGCGGTTTTGATGAGTTTTACATTGTTCCTGTCGAGTGTGTGTTTTACAATTATCAGCAAGGTAAAAATTACCATTTCTGTCAATGGAGTCTGGTAGCTTTGAGGAGCACATATAACAGCTGTTTTCTTTTCACATCTGGCTCAGGGAATGTGACAGGAGTCCACGCAAGATTATACTGTACTTAAAACCCAACACATTCTCACTCCCAACTTGTCAAATACCGCCGCTTGGTCAGTGCTCCTCGGCATCAGAGACAGAGGTACCCCTCTTGCGTTACTTTTGGACGGACTAGGGAACAGTCATGGTTGACGTTAACTTTACTGAATAACGACTCACAGGACTGATGGTACCGACGAGTCATGTGACTAATGACAAAATAAGACGTTACTTTTAGTTTCACACGGGACACAAACACCGGTCTCTTGGTTGAAAGTCCAAGAGACCCATCCACCACCCCTCCAGCCCACCTTTAGCGGACTCTCGTGCTATTAATACTACATCACTTGCTGCAACTGTCAGATAACACCGCAGGTGGGTTTACATTGGAGTTAGTTGAAAGGCTGGTTCGTCAAATACTGTTGCTCAAGGGTGCCTGGGTGTGTCGGTTTCCAATGCCGAGGGGCACTTACCAAACGGCGGTATTTGACAAGTTGGGAGTGAGAACGTGTTGTTAAAACCAAACATAATTTATTTAACTATGGTTGTGAATGTAGTGCATGGATGTGTGGCATATGTGCTGTGGAGGCGTTGATGGTGCAGAACCAAAGAAGGTGTTCCCAGGTGGATGTGGCTGTAGGAAGGGAGAGAGAGAATCAAGACATGGAGAAGCTTTTGTATTATAGCCTGGAAGGCCCAGGTGAGCTTAATCAAGCTGATGAGCCTCCCTTGTCAGCCAGCTGCCTGCTGAGTTTGATCAGGACAGCATGGGCATAACCCTGTGTTTCTATGATCAGCGAGGTAAAATTACTGGTGTCTGACTGGAGTCTGGTGGCTTTGAGGATAACATATTAATTGTATGTTTTGTAAATTATAATAATTTTCCCGGGAATGAATGCCGATTGTAACCTTTCCCACTAAAGACAAAAGCCAGATGTTAGTAGGTGTTAGTAGGGTTTTGTCCAGTGGAAATGGGACTTTAGTCATGTTAAATAATACATAAAATAAGACATACCCTACTGTTTTCCCTTACTAGTGAACTCCAGTCGCTTCCACTTTTTTCATTCTCTGTTGAGCTACTTCACTAAAAAATTCAACACTTCCAGCACCTATGTTTCAAATTAAATGCCTTCCAGTTGCATAATGCCTACCTTTCTTGGTAGCCTTTTAGTGTGAAAATCTCCAGGAAAGGTTGAGTTGTATTGCGAGTAGTTTAACACCAAATCATAATGGACATGAAGAGTATTTCTGTACTGATGGGATAAGTGCTTTGGAAATATTCAATATTCTGAATTTACCATGTTGAGTCACTGGTAATTCCACCCCCACTGAATGTTTTAACACTGCGGTCTTTATTCGCTGGACAGGCAAGTGTCAACTCGTGAGTTACCAACAGTTAACTTCTGTAGTGGCAGCCTGCGGTAATGTTCTGTAAGGTCAAATATTACACACTACAGGACCATTAAACTGATCTGTAAACAGACCTCTTTGCGTACTGCCTGTAAAAATTGCCCTAGATGTCTGCCCACTGTGCTGCTAAACAAACAGTTAGTGTTTGTCCATCTATTGAATTGGTCTAAAAAATGGCTGTATTATCACTCCGATAAAACTATTTCTCTCCCTCCACAGACACTATTGTGATTGTTATTGATGTGGTCTTTCTTCATAACAGATTGTCACGTAATCTGCCCTCTGATTCCTAACAATCCCTCTCCACTTTGCACCGATCAGAGCAGAAAATTGTTGTAAAATGAAATTTAAATAAATAACCGTGCCAGCATCTGTCACAGTCTCACTCAGGAATGTATGTTCCAACTGATTGAAATAGAAATGCATCGAGGAAGAAAAAAACATGTTTGCTATCGTCTTTCTGCGTACGATGGGAGCGTTGAGCTGTCAGTAAGGGGGGTTTAGGAAGGAAGAGGATAAAGGCAACTCTAAGCTCATTAAAACACGAAGGTGTTGAATAGCCAGATTATAAGAACTCCTCCCTAATTTCACGAGCAAAGCAGAAACAGTGCCGTCAGTGTAGACCAGATATGCCGCAAACCAGTTTTAAGCTTCTATCATCATTCAGCAGGCCACTTTTTCCATTTCCATTATCTTTCCCACACCGTTTAGAGGGGAGAGGAAAACTCTCAAGGCATCTTTTTTTTCATCCTCTTTGACTTAGTCTGGTCCATTTTGTCTCTCTCTCTTTGCCATCCTCACCCCATGTATGCTCTCTGTCTCAACATCTAAATCAGACGTTTCGGCAGCGAGCAGCAGTCGGTGCTTCAGTTAGCTCTGTCCATAACTGGAGGCGAAGATGAGAGCAGTCGTTGCGACAGAGACAAATAATTGCTGAAAACTTTCCCTTCAGTTTCTTTGGTAAAGTCGCAGTGAAAGACAGGAGAGCTGCAGCTTCGGGGCCCCCACAGTACCATCCATCATGGCTACTATATGCCCATTAAATAAAAACCCTTTTGCACCGTGAAGTGAACACCCTCGCCACTTTTAAACGTAATGATTTGCACTTTTATTTCATTACACTGGGTCATGATGTTTCAGAAAAAATGCTGAATATGCATAAGGATTATGAAAAGTCTTGTTATTCCCTTGTTATATGGTGCCTATGGGCCTTTGAATGTTGCTTCTCTGCTCCCGCATATTTTTTTGCTGTTTCTGTTGACTTCCAGTATCCCCACTACAGCCATTACATTACATTCATTTAGAAGTGTTCATCGAAAAAGCCCTGTGAACAGCAGATCTGAGATCATTTTAAGGGGTTGCATAGTACACTACCTTCATTTTGAATTTAAGCATCTGCATCTTTGTAAATTTCTGTGAAAGCAGTGCTATTAATTTTCACAAAAACTAAATTGTATCTTGGCCACTTATGTGTGCTATATACGTATTATTTTCCTTTTATCCCAAAAGTCAAAAGGGTAGCAATACATATGATAAAGTCTTGGAGGGCGGGAATGGATGAACCCCGGTTAAAGAGTAACTGCCCGTAGGTCCAAGGGACGCTCTAAGAAATAAAGCGAACGCGCCCGCAATGAGACAGGCATCATTTCAATGGTCAATACTACAGATGCAGCCACCTAGAATTTCCCCTCCCAGCTTAGTTCCAGCCGAATGCTAGGCGGATCCCAGACGCTGGGCAGGGTTTTGATGGAAAGCATTACAAATAAAAGTCATGCTTTCAAATTGAAAGACCACATTCTTGAATGAAGAGAAGAAAAAAGCTCCATATTATGTATAGCTGAAAGAGAAGCATATATATGGCTAAGTGTAAATGGAAGTGTATTGAATCACATATGGATTTTTTTTGGATGCGAGACACTTCAAATGTGTAAATGGGGCCACATGAATCCAAACATCTGGGACATCAATGATTCATACCAGCTGTGCGTTTGTGTACTGGTATGTACACCAGTGCATGTGTGCCCTGAATTGCGCATACGCATGCCTACAAAAATCATAAATGCAGTGTTTGATTGCATGTTTTATGTGAAATGTATATTTATTACAGTAATTTCCAAAACACCCTGTTGTGCATATTGTTTCTTGTGTGCACATCTTCTGAGTTTTCAAAGCATATGGTTTGTGTAATTTTAGATTTTCTATCCTGATAAACATGACAAACACTGCTGGCATTGAGTTAATCCCACTAACAAGTATTGTCACAGGCAGATATTGCATGCCTGTGTGCCATCTCATCCAAAATCATTTAGCACATGAAAAAGGCACGCTGCTGTACTGGGTGACATATTCCTTCATTAAAACGAACAGTCTAGTTTATTCCTCTCAGCTGTCAAACTAGCCAGACTAACTAGATCAAAAAAAGCAGTCTCAAAGTTGCTGTAAAAGAAAGTGGCCATGCTCATTGTAATGAAGAAATATGTCACCTAATATAATAGTATGGCTCTTCTAGGTATTTGTAATTGTTTTGAGGATAGCAGTTTAGTTCAATGGCGTGGAAAGATAAGCTTTATTTGGTTTGCCTGCCAACATCGTATTCATTAGAAAGTTAATTGGATCTACTGGTCGCAAAAGTAAAGTGAATGTCAGTGTGTAACCTTGGAAACAGAGCATGCGGAAGTGCCTTAAACTTGCATTCTTTCTAATAACCAGCAGGGGGCGACTCCTCTGGTTGCAAAAAGTCAAAGTCAGATTGTAAACAAACACAAGGCTTTCATCCCGGAGATCGTTGTTCATGTCCCATGCGTTGAGTTTCACTTTCACGTTGCAATCAACTGTTCGTTCGTGTCTCATGTTCACACCGTTCAGTTTCATTTTCACCATACAAACGCTGTAGTTTTAAACTCAAACCATGTAGTTCTTTCCTAAACATAACTAGGTAGTTTAACTAAAGTGTATGTATGTGACAAGTTGGAATGAGAACGTGTTGATACAGCATGATGTTCATTTAGTATATTATGGTCCCATTTAGAGTGAAATAGACCATAAAGCAGGGTATGCTTTAGGGCGTGGCTACCTTGTGATTGACAGGTCGCTACCACAGCATTGTCCAGTCTGGGAGTTGCCCGTGTTTTCGTCTTACAACTTTAACCTTTTCAAAGTGTTTTAAATTCATGAAAGTTAATTATAACCTTTCTAATTGCCTAAAAATGTCTTACGGGCCTTTCAGACAGAACACGGTTTGCTGTGCGCTCCACTGCGCTCGCACTTGCACTGCTCGGCATAGCAAAAAGCTGTTGGTGTGCCAAGCAAGCCATTGGAGATAACGGCTTTCAGAGATTCATCTGTCCCCAGAGGAGGAAGCTTACTGTCTTTTGGTAATCCTCTGACTAACCTCCAGCAGGTCCTGCAAAATATCTGAACATCAAATTGATGAATTGGCACAAATGTCTGGTACAGACATTCATGGTTCCCAAACAATGAATCCCAGTGACTTTGTTGATCCCCTGACCTTTCCTTTAGCACCATCAGCAGGTTGACATTTCTGAATTTGAGCGAAATGTCACAACTGCTGGATTGCCATGGAATCTGGCTCAGATATTCATGTCAATTCTTTGGTTTATGTCCGAATTAATAATATTCCCATCATCCTCAGCTGTATTTTTTGTTTAGTGCTGATTAGCAAATTTTAGCATGCTAACACACTAAGCTAAAATGGTGAATATGGTAAATGTTAAGCCCGCTCACCAATTCATCTATTCAGAAAACCAGGATTCTCACTGTACTGTACTTTATTTTTCCCCTTTTCACCCAATTGGGAATGGCTAGTTGTGCTGCGCTACAGACCTTATACTGCTAACTCTTGTGGCCTGAGGAGTCTGCAGACAGACCTTTGTGACATATGGTGTCACCTGCTGCCCTTTTGAACCCAGACATCTGTGGTGGTGGGTAACTGCTATTTCCCCTGTTCCAGTGAAATGACATTTATGACATGGGAGACACAGCACACAGTTTGACACACTGTAACTACTCTTTAAAAGTATACTGGATGTCTCTTACAGCTCTTTAAAAATCTGATAAAAACCTTTGCTGCTCTGAGAATTGGTTTATGAGCCCACTGGAAGCCTAGGGTGGTAAACAATCTGATAAAGATTGTGTTGATATAAATGTGGCCCCAGAACAGGTGTGCATGTATATGCAATCTTATGTTTGCGTGCGTTTGTTGTATGTGTGTGTGTGTGTGTGCTTGTACATCTATCTTTGTGAGGACCAACTTGAGTTTTAGAATGTCAGAGTGAGGACATTTTTGGAAAATGAGGACATTTTGGCAGGTCCTCGCTTCTTCAAAGGTCTGTTTGAGGGATCAGACTTGGTTTTAAGGTTCAGGTTAGAATTAGGTCTAGGTTAGGGAATGCATTATGTCAACCTGTGTACAAAGATGGAAGCACAGGGATGCGTGTGTGTGTGTGTGTGTGTGTGTGTGTGTGTGTGTCCTATTGCCTGTGTGTCTGTCTGTATTTAACCATCTGTTACTTGTGCACATGCACCTACGTGTACCCAGATGTTTCTTTCTCTACATGTGAAGAAACCAATCAGCCACCAACATTTGGTGTTTGCTAGCAGATGTAACTTCAGAGAGTCTTACAGAAAGCTACAGATGATGTGAGGGAGGATGCTTTCCCTTTCAATAATTTTCCTGCAATTTACCGGTTTTTCACCCCTTACTTCCTCCTGGGAACTCCTGGGACATTGAAACAGCAGCCGAACGCTGTGTACATTCGCAGTTATGCTGCACAAAAGTTGTATATAAGAGGTAAGTTTGGATGGTTGGGCATACAAAGCAAAGACGTTTGATATCAGAAACTGTCCTCCATGTCCAGAAATAGTTATGGAAAAATTGTGGCATTGGTTAATTACAGAAACACAGTTCATCCTACTTCTTCTGGATATTGCCAAGAGAAATAGTCAATGTAACTAGATAGAGAGAGCAAAGTTTCTGGCCATTATTTTTTTATCAGTAGAACATACCTGTCTGACTGCACTGTGAGCTTCCTCTTCTCTAAGGAATTTCTCAAATTCAGCAAGAGGTTGAAAACAAAAGGCCTTGGAACATGCTGAGTCATGCAGCTCTTGCAGATTTTTCAGTGGAAACTTACACTTTGAAGATCCCAGCAGGATCCTGATCTGGGCACTGACCGAAAGTCACCGTTATGTATTGAGGGGTTCGGGGTGGGGATGGGGGGATACGTGCCTGTTAGAGTCTGCTGGACTCTCAGTACATCAAGATTGTATTTCTGCCCTCAGGGCTGTAGTTGAGTAGATGCTTTTGGTTCATCAAACACCAACCTGGTCGGTAAAATGGTCATCCAGAAAGGTCATCCATTTTCAGAGTGTTTACAAGACATGTGAAAGGAGACTCAGCATATCTAAGCATATTTAATGAGACGTTTTTTACTCCCTGCTGTTGGATCTCACACAGTAAATCAAACACAAGAGACAAGATCTGTTTACTGAGAGTTTTTGGTCAAGCCAAGGCATCGCTGTACCATCGAACTTTAGCTTGCCGGAGGCCAAAACACAGGAGAAAGTGATGAAAAAACAGGCATGTGTTTGTGTGCATCCATGTGTGTTTTCACTTTCTTTTCACTCTTCCTGTCTCTTCGTCTTTAGATTTTTGGTCTTCCTCTCATCTTTCACAGCTGCTCGTCCCACCGTTGTGGCAGCACAGCTTGAATCTTCCGCTTCCTCTCCTTTTTCTCTTTCTTCCTTAAAGCCTGGGAAAGATCGATAAGCCAGCACACACACAGCTTGATGAGCCGGCCTAAGAAGTGTCTTTCGAGAAACTGTAAGGGGTAGCTGGCTCGCTGCCGTGTACCTGCCATCCCATAATTCCCGAAGCCGGCAGGGAATTAAGAAGACATGGTATAGGGATAAGGTACAATTTCGACTCATTCGGCTAAGGAGTTTCTTTGAAATTCAAATCTATTTTTAGCTTCAGGAGGTAGTCAAGCCAGTTAAGAAGTAAATGAGAATGATTAATCATTACCAGATGAATTAGAGCAGCTACATACACCAAACCCTGTGTTGTTACACCCTGCCAAACATGCTGAGCCCCCACTGACTCAGTAATGTAGATGCATTTTTTAGCAGCTGGTCCACAGGCGAAGCAGTCTATTATTTTTTGCTTTTCTCACATTCCTGTGATGAAACAGATGTTTTTTTGCTGAAAGCTGTCTAGTGGATTTTAGAAAATGTGTATCTCTTTACTAAACATTGGTAAAATAGTACCATAGACTTATGATAATGTGCTTGACAAAAAGGCTAAACAAGATGGTTTTATCCAAAGTAAATACTATAATTTTTTTTTTATATAAAAATCATCAGTCACTCCCAACCCGGAGGGTGCAATCCACTGTTTTGTGGCAATCCTGTTTAAATCTTAGAATCTTATCTGAAAGATGAGTTGGGTTAAGCCAACCAGCTACAGTGTGCATTTGTAGGTGTATGACTTTGGTGTGTGTGTGTGTGTGTGTGTGTGTGTGTGTGTGTGTGTGTGTGTGTGTGTGTGTGTGTGTGTGTGTGTGCGTGTGTGCTTGTACACAGCAGGGGGCTCTAGCTTGTGGAAGAGTATAAAGTGCAGCTCAGCAGGCGGTTACTATCAGGCTTCTTGTCCATCAATCCCTCACACTAATGCTCTGTGGTTACCGTAGCTACTAAAACCTGTGTTAGAGGATACAGGTCCTTAGCAGGAAATCCTGAAGCAGCCACTGGAACATCATGTCTGTTACAGCAGCAAAATGAACAAGTGAATGTGTTGCATATGCTTTGTGCGGAGATGCTATGAGTATACTGCGTGTATTAGGGGGTGGGTATCTCTTCCTCTGAGAAGTTTTGCTATCTAGATACACACTCCACGAGCTGATAGAAAACAATACTGATAAATTTGTAATGATATGATACACTGTAATTCAAAGCTGATTCGACAGGATTTTATTCAGATATTCTGATAGATTCTAGATCTATTCAAAATATGAATATGAATGATCCTACTGTACTTGATAAAGCCAGATATATGGAGGACCGAGATAGCTGGAAGCTCCGCTGGAAAGCCCATCTGAGGCCAACCCAATGATATAAATTCCGATAGTTGTATTATCACTCTTTTACATTTACTGCTATTGATTTTTGTTATTAGTCCTACTTGTATTAGTTATTACAGCTGCTGTGCTATTATTGTGGTTGCTGTGCTACGGTCTAAGACCTGCTCTATATAGAAAGTGTCTCGAGATAACTTCTGTTATGATTTGACGCTATATCAAAATAAACTGAATTGAATTGAATAAAAAGGTTGACAGAAGTGGCAAACTGCTGCAAAGTCTCCAATGTTGGTGGTTACATCTAAATAATATCAACACTAATAAAATTAATTCAGCTAATTTTAAAGGACCAATAGGCTACACAGCAGCAAAAGTAGCTATCTAGCTTATATAAATGACTTTACATCGCTAACAGTTGGGGTAACCATCTTGGAATAACGCATGAGGTTTTCCTGTTCTTCCCATTCTGCCAACCGTTGCGTGTTTTGAAGAATGCTATATAGGATTTACGGCAGCGGTGGACATGGGGGTCAAATATTTCTTTCCTGGGAATGTTACGGATGGCTTTAAGCAGTATTTAACTGAACATGTTGGTTGCTATCTTGTACCCTATGGTACATTTACCCTGAGTACAAGAATTCGGAAAGAGAGAGAATGTTGCTTGACAGCCATGTTGATTTCCCCCCAATATATCTTGCAGAGTCTGTGCTGGATGTGTGGTTATTTCGGGCCATCTTTTAAAATTGTGCCGTGAAAACATTTCTCATTCACTTCTTCAGTCTTTTATGTTCTATTCAGCTGCAAAATTATTTGAGAATTAAATTAATCACTGATTAATGAGTTATTGACCTTTATAATTATTTGCGTGACATTTAAGACACAAGCAGTCGCTATTCATTGAATGAAGGAATGATGAATGCCAATAATTGAATAACGAGGTGTGAAAAGAAAGTCAGACTCTTTGTATTATCAATGTCAGGTCAATTTAATTTATTTGAACCGCTGCCCTAAATCTCTGACTTTTTTTGCAGCTAATTGTAACATTGTGACAAGAAAACAAAACACCAAATATGAATATGAAGACAGCTTTCAAACAGATGAATGAACAAATAAAAGAACTACTATCTTCCACTTTATCATTTAGTTTTTATTTCTTTATTACATTTTTGTCATATAACAAAATGGGGTCAACGTTGTGAAACTGCTTTTTGTTACTGGGAAACGGTCATGGTTATGTTTAGGCAACAAAACCAATTAGTTAAGTTTAAGAAAAACATCTTGGTTGGGCTTAAAATAAGTACGTAAACTAAGTAAAATACGTACGTAAGGAAAGTAACAAAAGCTCGGATAACACGTCACTAACCTCACTTCAAAATAACTCAACATCACCTTGGGACGCAAACACCGGTCTCGAACGTATAAAGCAACAGTGGCATTGTTATTTCATGCAAATTGACTTACAAATTGATGTAATTCATACGCCATTTGGTGAGACTGGGCTGATTAATCAAGATGTATGACATGTGACTTACACGTCCACATCAGATCTGTGTGGAGAAATGAGGAGACTGTAATTCCTCTAATAAATATGTGAACTAAACGTACTCTCTAACCCTAATCCCAACCCTAATCTCGCTGCCCCTGAAGGCCAATCACACATAACGGTATAGGGGATAGAAACGCATATTGATTACCATTTCTTGTACAGACTTTCTGGAAATTATGCGCTAAAACATTGCACTTAATTTGGATCAAAACTTTATCGCCAAGGCAATGAAAACATTAACATTGTGCTATGTTTGGTAGCTCGGTGCAGCAAAAAGTTCTTTTAAGATTGTTGCTTTTTCTGTATGGCTAATGAGTTGGTTTTGGACAGTCTCTACATTGTGTTTTGTTCTGCTCCCCCTTAAAGGAACAGGGTGTAGCATTTAGGGGGATCTATTAGTAGGTAGTATAGTATTAATAAGTATATTTTCTTTAGTGTATAATCACCTTAAAATAAGGATTGTTGTGTTTTCATTACCTTAGATTGAGCCGTTTATATCTACAGTACATACGGAGCGGGTCCTCGAGGTAAAGACCTGGCAGAGATGAAGTGTGGGCGAGATAGATTGTTGAAAGTACAATACTGTGGATTTAATTTATTTAATTATGAACCGATATATTTAGGCATATTTACATACTGATGACTGATTGCAACTTTGTTGACAGGTAGTCTAAAGGATATCGAGTGAGGACGTCCCGAGCCAATCCACGGGATCGTTACGAGGGCCAATCAGGGCTTTTTTGATTGATCAGCATCGGTTTTACAGTATGATAAATTATATGACCATATGATGCATCTCTAATCTGAGTAAGCTTAGTTTAATTCATTGTGCTCCAGGGACTCCAGCTTTTAAAGATTACCATTTGTAGTCAGTGGAAACATTTCCTTACACACCTAATGCTGATTCATGCTGTGAGCAAAGCTGCTTTGTGTTTAAAAAAAACTAACTAATTCAGCTACACAACTCAGAAGGACGAGAGCTGAAACTATATATGAACCTCAGTATTTCATTCACTGGTTGCTCAACACATGTTGCAACTTTCCTGATCCCTACATATATTATATATCACACTGCATACAGTGGTGGAAGATGTATGTTGATCTTTCTTCAAGTAAAAGCAGTAGCTCAAAAAAACAGTATCGGGCTTAAAGTTAAAAAATTATGTAAATATTAGGGCTGTTAAAGTTAGCACACTAATAACATGTTACTGCAAATTCATTTTAACACCACTAATTTCTTTAACACATTAACGCAACTTCAGATTTGTAGGTTGTAGCGGGCTCAGTTTTAAAGCTAGAGTGAAGATACTGGCATTAAATGACACTAAAAAAACCTGATGAATCCATTGGTACCATGTCATAATAGTTTGTTGTGAAGGAGGCTAAATAACCTCCAGATATGTGAATGTAAATGGGTTCTCTGGGTACCCATGAGTCTCCCCTTTACAGACATGCCCACTTTATGATAATCACATGCAGTTTGGGGCAAGTCATAGTCAAGTCAGCACACTGACACACTGACAGCTGTTGTTGCCTGTTGGGCTGCAGTTTGCCATGTTATGATTTGAGCATATTTTTTATGCTAACTGCAGTACCTGTGAGGGTTTCGGGACAATATTAACACCATTCCATGTATTCCTTTGCTCACCAAGGCACCAGGCTTGTATGTAGTGAGGAAGAAAGCATGGGGGGGTGGAGGTTGGGGTGGTGAATGGACAGGTAGCGGGTCCAACCTTCATGTTTTCTTTTTACCTAACCACAATCATTCCCTTGCCTTAGTTGCCATGCACAAATATTGTAGAAAGCAAGAATTTTAAAACCATTGGTATAAAAAAACCTCCGTCATAATCATCCAACATTGAACTTCTTTTCAACACTGCTCAATTGTATGGATGCCTTTGATTTTTTTGTATTTCCTACTCTGTCAGCTTGTTTCTGCCTCTACCTCAATCAATCCTACTTTAGCTGCTAACAGCATTTTTGAATCATTAAGGTTATAATACTAATAATACAGCTCTTTGGACGAAAAAATATTTTTAAATGGACCATCAATTTACATTCAGAAAGCATCAGCACAATCTAATTCATTTTAGGCGGGAAGCAACAGCTCCAACTCTCTGCGAGACTGATTCTCTAATTCAGTACAGCTGCATGAACGTTTTACCAGAACGCTCAGAGAGGCCAAGTGGCTGTTAAGTTGCCACTTGGCTTACACATGAGTGTTTCAGAGAATGAGCATTTCTTGACTACAGACCTCCACGCTAGGTGCCTCATGTGCTGCAGGTGTTTTGGCTTGGTTTGACACTTTGGTTCAGGTTGGTGGAGTCCTTCTGTTTCTCACAGTGGCATTCTGCCACTTTCTGCTCCTCCAGTCAAGGTCCATTGAACTGTGTTGTTCTCACTTGTGAGCCTTTCCTTCCTTTGTGTTTTGGAGATGTTTGTTTCTTTACTTTGGGCGGTAATGAGGATGAAGCCAAGGACTGTGGCTATAACTCCCAGATTGATTAAAGCTATGGTCGGTAACGTTGAGAAACTAGCAAGAGTATGCTAGATTTTTCTAATTATCCAACTGAAAAACCCAGCCCAGTGTTGCCAATTATTTTCCAATGAAAGTAGCTAGCAGCTCCAAACGTCCCTAAATCTAGAGAGAAAGTTGGCATCTCTAACAGTCCGTTTCTTCAGGCCTCTCTCCAAAGCAAATCCCCCAAAATGATCATTATGAAGGTAAACAACAAACATGGCTATTGTTAGTACTCACAGCTGTCAAGCTAGCAGCTAATTTATTTTGTTAATTTCTCCTGTTACTCTTTGAAAATGGTATACTTCTGTAATTTTGTAATTAATCACTCTGCTTGATTAGGCAATTTAAGACATGTACTCCTCCTTTCTCCACAGTGGTGTTTAGAAGTTTGGTCCAGAAGTCAGTTACTAAGTAGACTAAAATAAGACAAACATGAAATAGTTCATGTTAACAAAACAATATTATCGCCTACACACTTTTTTATTCAAAATACGTTGATTAAAAATGTAGTTAATTGGCTGAATTGATAGAAATGGATGACTGGATAACAAGAAACAAAAGGCAGCCTTTATGATATCCTTGCACTTTAAGAAATGTTAGGTTTGGTTGACTGTATGGCTTTGAAGACATTGGCAAAAACAGCAATAACAATAAACAAGCATGAATTTGCAATGGCTGTTACCATGTGTGCTCATGCGTCCATGCATTCATGCATTCACTGACGCCTGATGTACTGATGCAATGATGCCTCCCACAAGTGTTTACAAGAAATGGTCCATGTGTTATGAAAAGGAGCGTGGCTTGAGTATAGGGTGCAGGGCTAACCATGGATGTATTAAGAGAACTGTGAGCAACGTTGGGCCTGACAAAGCCTCGATATTTGACGCCTTGGGAATGAGAACGGGCTGACCCATCCAACTCCCGCCCCACCCCCAGCAGGCCTTATAGGACTTTCTCGCTTGATGTACGTCTACGATACTACGTCATCTGCTCTGCGCGTCGCTCGTTGTACTACATCACTTGCTGCAAAAACGTCCACATTCAAACATATCCGTGGTTTGCAGAAACGTACAATGTCAACATTTTTTCCTGGTGACTGTGCTGCTAATAGTCCACTCCCTCTCATACAGTACAGCCTCACACTCTTTGTCTAGTTAATACAGGGTTAAGTCACATTAGGACCACACTTTGGGATTATTTTCTGCATTCAATCACAGGTCCTGCGTCTTACATCGACGCTGTTGAATCGTATATTTTCAGCGATGACAACAGTCCACAAATTGCCTGTTAAATATATTGAGTTTAAAAGGGTCACCCTTTACAAAAAGCATGGCATTGTTTGGTTTGTGGTTAAGCATCGAAGTGCCCCACTCGACACTGAAATGTATCCTGGATTACATCAGTATGAGGATGTGCTGCATATGATTTCTTAGAGAGGAGCAACAGAAGTGTTTCCCCGATGTTTTCACAGGGGGATTAGTTGCCAGGAGTTACGTTTTCATGTGGTGGAGCCTCTCTTCTCTGCTTCGACTCAGCTGCTCCAACCACTCAGAGCCCTGCTGGGATTTACTCCTGTGAGCACCAACACTCAGGGGGATGCAGAGCTTCTGGGCTTTTCTCTGTTTGGTCCAGTCACAGCAGAGACTCTGGAAAGTTGGAATTCTTTTAAATCATTATTTCACAATTGTCTAAAAGGGGATAAAAAATGTTCCCATTCTAGATAATTTTGATCCCCCAGTATTAACCGTATTGGACACTAACAGGGATCAATCTCAACACATTGCTCTCTCCCCAAAATGTCCCGCTTTATAGAATATACAGTATGTATATTCTATTTTGTTAGAAGGCCTACGACTTTTATTGTCTGGGTGCAGTCATGAAAAGTGAAAGGATGTTATAGAATATTGTAGTTTGTTATCAGTTCTTTATTTATTGTCTTGAGGAACTCTAAAAAGGTGCTACTGCATAGAAATGATGTATTATTAGATGCATAAATGTTTCTGTATATATTATTTATAATACCTCAAAAAACATCCTCTACTTGTCTATGGAGCTACTCAGTATTTAATGATTTATCGGAAGTGCAACAGCTTTCCTTACTGGGGTTCACAGAAAATGTAGGCAGATTTTGTTACTTTTGGACAAAACCAGGCTATTCATTCTCTCCTATTTCTAGTCTCTATGCTAAGCTAAGCTAAGCTGGCTGTAGCCTTATATTTACAGGACAGATGAGTGTGGCATCAATCTTCTCATCTAACTTTAGACAAGAAAAGAACATTTTAATGTTGTACTATACCCTTTAAAAGTAATTTTAAATGGGGCCTTTATGATAAAGAATGGTAAATTATTCCATTGAATGACCACCCTATTGTATATAGTTCTCTTTAAGGTGTTAATGAGCACCAAAGCTTGTCTTTATCAGGTCATTGACTACGTTTACATTCACAAAATATATATTTCATTTTGCCCTTATTCCAAAAAAGACAATATTCCTACTAAGCTGTTTACATGGCTAATGAAAATGAATATTCTGCTAATATTCCCGTTTACATTCAGCCGTGCTTACTCCGATTAACGTAACCGGTATCAAACTTGTTCAACCATGCGAAAACAGCCTCCCTTTTTTTTACTCTTTCAACCACCTTCTTGAAAAGGTCAGCATTGCAATATTTGTGCATATCCAAAAACCTGTACATATCCAAATCTTTCTTGATGTTTAAAAGTAGATGTGTTTCTGTTCTCCTTATGACCAGAAATGTGAGCTTTTCTTTTGGGCATGGATCTCTAAAAAAACTGTCGGCAAAGTTTGAGTACAATGAACAGAGCAGGCTGCAAACAGCTGCAAGAGACCGTGTGTCACAAACCACCATAAAAAAGAATAAATTGATAAGTCCAAAGAATGCTCTTAAAACCTGAATAATATCAGCATATCCCACATGTCTTAATCGGAAAATGCTCCATTCTGAATAAAACCTATTTCAGAATATCCAAAGGGAACGTGCTGTTTACGTGACCCATATCAAATTGAAAAATAGTGGAATATTAGTGTGCATGTGAAACGTAATCATTGATAACCCACTCATTAACCTTCAGCATCATCACCTTAGCTCTCAGTTAGACATGTGTCATAACCAAACTGTGAACGCACACCAGTTTCACACAGTAGGTTGTGTACTGGGGAAGAGTTTTTTTTAATTTTAAAGACATAACCTGACGTTGTTAAAAAAAAACAGTGTGAGCACACGTGACAAAAATGAGTGATGAGAGTGCCTGAGTAGCAGAGGTAGAGCAGTTAAGAGCATGAAGCCAGAGTGATGATTGAGCTGTGAACAGTGGGCGGGTGGGGGGCCACTCATTCAGCTCTGTAATCCAGGTCCCTTCTCTCATTACTGGATCAAAAATGAAACCACATTCTGAAATGATCCTCCCAGGTGACCTTGAGCCGCCCGTCGCTTCCCACCTCAATTTGTATTTATCGGCAATTGCGCCGAAGCCCGGCCAGCAGTAACTTCGCACTACATCAAAATGGCATGTAAGGGGGCACAACACCTCATCCCACCACCATGGAGTACAGAGGGGACGGAGGTGAAACAGACAGGATGAAATAGACAGGGAGAGGTGGGAGGTGAGCCGGCAGAGTATGAATATTGAATGCTTAATGTAATTCCCTTCATCCGTGCACATGTGTCTACACTGCGACGGGGATATCGGTGGCAGAAAAGGTTCCCAACGGGCCCGGCTGCCCCCCCTACTACTCCAGCATGGCCTCTGCACCCGAACTGATGCTCTACGTGTGTTGTGTATAATTACTATTTTACTGTACAGTCTTAACCTTTCTTTTCCATGTAAGATTGAATTTTTAATGCATGCACCTTTCTACTTGAACATGTCCTCAAGGATTTCTTATAAGGTCTCCTGTGTAATCTGTTTATTATAGGCAGATAGGTGATTTGTTGCCAGCCGTGACAGCGAGACCGGTATTGTTTTCACCTTGTGTGTGTGTGTGTGTGTGTGGAAGGTCTAGAAGCTGTGTGTGTGTGTATTAATTTAAATAGAGTGCAGTGTACAGTATGTACTGTAGGCTACAGACTTGACTAAATGAATTACCTGAATAGAGATAACCCAGGCACAGGAATGAACTAACTCTTGTAGTAAACAGTGCTCGAAGTTGGCCGGTACTCACCGGTACGCCGTACCAGCACTTCTTCATTTTACTCCTTGGCGTACCGTGACTTTTTCTAGCATACCGGCACTTCTCTCAAGATGTGCCAGCATATTTGCGCTGCACCTCATAAGCCGTGTGAACGAAAAAACTATGTGGGGAGCATCTGGACAAGCTGATGCATGGCATGGCGGAGAGGGGGTGAGAACGAGGGTGATGCAATTCATCCATACAAGGTTCACGTCCATAATTAGTGAACTGTTCGTCATCTTTTTTTTCAATTTTTTGAACAAATATAATTACTGGAACATTATTTAAAGGTTTTCTGAATCTGCTCTTTTAGGACAAACATTTCCAGAAGAATTAAATGTTCAGACAAAGGCTGTGATATGTGTAAATAATAAAATAATCATTTAACTAGTAATAACAAAGATCCAAAATGATGTAAAATTACATAGTTTTTTATTGGAGTATTATAGAAGGTATAGTATAATAATATAGCAATAAAACCACAACGGATTATGACTGACACAGTATAGCATGCTTAAGGAAAAAAAAAGGTACAAGAGATAGTTGAGCCTTTTTTTAGGTGTCTTAAATCTGTTTTTCTGCTGCTGCCGTCCACAGCAGTACATAGCTTTGCTCCGGTGCTGGTACTCCTGTCTGTTTCTCCAAACTGGGATGTGCCGGCCGCCATCTACTGTAGGTAATACACCCCCATCATACAACCCCACTTTATAACCTCCAAACTATCCCTTTAACCTCAACTTAAACTCATCAGTAATGTGGTTTGTTCTCTAATTTTCATATTATGTGATGTAATTAGAGGCTGTCAAAGTTAACGTGATAATAGCGCATTAACGCAAATTTGTGTTAACGCCACTAATTTCTTTAGTATTAACATAAGTTGCAATTTTTAGATTGTCGCGGGCTCAGTTTTAAAAGTACAGTGAAGATACTGGTATTATATGAGACTAGAAAACCTAAGGATGTCTTTAAGCTACCAACCATGTCATACTAGCTTGCTGCAACAAACTAATAACATTCCAATCTTAGGCTCAATTTGGTGAGGAAAAACTGGCATGGCCATTTTCACAGGGGTCCCTTGACCTCTGACTTCAAGATATGTGAATGTAAATGGGTTCTCTGGGTACCCACGAGTCTCCCCTTTACGGACATGCCCACTTTATGATAATCACATGCAGTTTGGGGCAAGTCATAGTCAAGTGCATAAAGCGGCATATTTGCCCACTCCCATGTTGATAAGAGTATTAAATACTTCACAAATCTCCCTTAAATAATGTGCGATTAATTTGAGATGAATTGCGATTAAATGTTTTAATCTATTGACAGCCCAAGATGTATTGAGTATTAAAGCCTTTGTTGTACAATACACCACATCGCTCTCCTTTATTTCTGCACTGTTTTCCGTTGTATCTCACCTCAGCTCAGGATGCTCAGATGGGAAATAAACAGTGGCATGTATAAATTCTTTCACATTCAAATTGTCCTTTCATTATGTGTCTTATACAGTCTGTAGCGATTCATGTTTTCGTGGAACAACTTTTTTCATGCGCTCGTCTCTCCCAGACCTCCGTATAAACCCTGTGGTTTTTCTCAACTTGCATTTTTGTTCGCTATCACGCCTCCTACTGGTCTTTACATCTCTGCAGCAGCCTGCAGAGTGCAAATTGTAATTATCACCTCACAGTCCAGAAATACCCACCCGAAGCCTGTGGGGTAGAACATCTGAGGCTTCGGGGGGTTTTTCAGACAAGTCTATGTGTGTGTGAACACACTTCTGAGAGTGCTAAGAGGATCCAAAATACATCTGTGTTCCACAGTGTGCATTCCTGTACAACTACCATTATTAAAGATGTTAAACTGCCTGCCAGATATGCAGAATAAAAACTTTGGGGAAGTGATGCATCTTGGAAAAAAGGCTTTACCAGTCATTTTGCCAAATCCTCAGGGTCGTTTTACAGAGTTGCCAAGAATGCTTATTAGAAGCGACTTTGGGTTTGTTTTTCTGAAATCGCTCACAAATATTGGTAGTCGGTTGCGTTTTTTTCGGCAGTGTTGTTGCTTATTTGGGCTCCTGTCTCTCTCCTCTACACCAGTTGTTCTGTTGCAGGATCTGTACACAACCCCAATCCCTCTGCCCTTCTCACCTCCCCACCCCCCCACCCATACACACACAGATGACTGACAGTCACTCACCGCCACCGCCACCGCCGCCACTCAGCCAGGTATTAAGTGGGCGAAATATGGCAATAATGGGAATAAGAGAGTGGACATAAAGATTAGATTTCGCCCTCAAGTGGGGGACGATTCAAAGACAGTTTGCCGTTTTTGTAAGTGTGATAAAACGAGCACATCATGCCGATGCCGATTTGCAAAAATCTAAAAATAAAACGAATTGCAAAAAAATATAATTACATTTTTCTCCTTCAATTTTAGTGGAAAAAATGTGGAAGGTAAGGTTGCTTGTTTTGGGCTTTGGGGGAGTGGCTTCTTCTGGACTTGTTTCTATAGACCTATAGACCTGGTTGCTTGTTTCTCTCATGAGATCTGGCAACATTGCTGGCTTAAGGCGTAGGCCATATAGGCGGTTGCCTTTCCTCATTTTCTGCATTGAGGTAACAAATAAATAAATAAAGAAAGAAAGAAAGAAAGAAACTGAAACTCTCTTTCTCACACTTTGTCATCTGCCCGGCCGCACTTATTTGTTAATAACAGCGTAAATTGTAGTGAAACTGGCACAACACTTTAAAGCCAACAATATTATTGACCAATTATTTATTTATATTATAATGAATACAGTTATTTAAAAATCTTAATTTATGTCTTTCTTTTTGTCTTTTCAGGGTTTTTGGGAGCTGCATATCCTTTCAAACTTGACCACAACTTTCCATATAAAGTATTATTGTCCATTGAAGAGTGATAGCTCGAGATGCAGCAGTGTCTCTCAAACATCCTGTACATGCTGAATTGTTTGGAGCTGTGCTACTACAGTATATGTAAAGATGCACTTTCAGGCTAAATATCTAGTTTGGAGTTACTCATTTGGAGTTATTTGGGCTGAGCAAAAACAAGTTGCTGCTACCTCACTATATCCTGGGGTGAACTTCAAGTCAAATCAATAAAATGTATGAACAAATGCTTGAAGGGTAACAATTGATTTGTGTCTAGTGGAGGAATACGTTAAGACGAAAAAAGTGAGCATATCTCGAGAAAGTTGTAAGAGTTCTGTCTAACTCAGGCGAGACGTTAGTGATTTCATCATCATCATTAGTGCACTCCCACGGAGCATCGCAGCACAAAACAGCAGATGAAACAGCAGTTGCACCGGTAGGTCCGTCTGTAAACAAACTGAGCTGATGTACCAACTCTTCTTCTCTTCCCTGCAACACCAGTGTGTGTTTCTCAGGCTTTGCCCCCATTGATGGATTTCAGAATATTACAAAACGTCTCTCAGTCCAACACACAAATGTAACACCATACTGCTATCTCGAAAATTGCTATAGAGTTGAATCGACATCCCTCTGAAACAATGTCAACAACACTAAACCTAATAAATGATAGGACATAGTGACAATGATGCTGCAAGACCTTTGTATTTGATTGCATTTCTGTGCAGGTAAATTGCGTGTTTGATGGTTTGCTCATTCAAATAATAATTGACGAGGGATTTGCCTCGGACTGTTATGATTCATGCAAATGATCTTCTGTTAACTGATGCTAATTCAAATGGATGCATGTTTACGGATGACACAACAATCACAACAATAGTACATTCATACATTCAGGGACATGAATAGTCAAGAGTCTAAACAGCAGCTCTGTGAGGCTGCAGCTAAATGCTAACATCAGCATGCTAACACGCTCACAATAACAATGCTATCATGCTGACGTTAAGCTTTTTTTAAGTTTATCATGTTCACCATTTCAGTTTAGCACGTTCACTATTTAGCACTGAACACAAAGTACAGCTGAGGTTGATGGGAATGTCATTAGTTTTGCAGGTATTTTGTCATAAAGCAAAGTATTGGACATATTGAAATACTGACCTGATAAAGGCACTAAATGAAAAGTTCACCAAAGTTATTACAATATTTGTCCTGAGGCAAAATTTCAAGGCAATCCATCCAGTAGTTGACAATGCTGAGCTGTGATAATAGCTGTGTATTAGCAAGACACATACGAAGTCATTCACAGCATATGAATTATGTCTCTAGGAACCCACTCACAAATACAGCAATTTTAGCACAGTGGAGTTTTTAGAAAACTAGTTTCTATGAAACCCTGAGGAGTTCCTCTCGTGAAAAACTCAGCAGCAGTTCATGAACTTGAAAGTGGCGAGAACAAGACTGAGACAGAATGAACTTTGCTGCTTTTGCCATTTTGCCAGTTGGACTTTCACAAAAAGATCATTTTCTTTATCTCTCACTCTTGCAGTCAGACACTAAAATAGACACACACACACACACACACACACAAACACACACACACACACAGACTATAGGTCACTATATAAAGCCGTTGCTGTCACAAGTCATCTGTTTCTGAAAGACAACATTTGCTGTTATACCACGCTGTTCTGATGATTCTGCAGCCGTCTTCCTGCGTCACACCATGTTGGCGAGTGGCGTTTAACACAGTCGGGTTGTTCCAGGTCAAATATTACTTGTTAATGGCGGGTGTTAAAATATACAGAGCACACAGGGACACTCTGCTATTGAGGAATGCAATTAGCTTCTCAGCTCTTCACATCTCTGCTGATTGTCAATACCAATAAAGTCAAGACGTATCCAGTGCAAAGGAGGTGCTGCGTTTTGCACCATGTTTGCTTTTTTTTTGCATTTTAGTTTTTCTCACTCGCTTTGGCTCATTTTTCGAAAGACTTTACATTCTCTAAACTGTCATCACACCTTTATTGCATGTCTGCAGAAGGTTGTAACTCAACCAAATCACTTCATCCCTGCTTCAGAACCTCGTTATTGTGTCGTTAAACTGTAAACTGTAAAATCTTTACATGTTTTTTCACCATGACAGTCAACCCTGGAAATGTTTCTTATACACTAATCTCTGTTTTGTTATACTTTTTGTTGAAGCTGACTGCTTACTGCAATATACAATAATGTCCGTTTTGTCTATCTGAATGCTGTTATGTATCACACAGAGCTTTTTAGATTCTGATTTCAACAGAGGTAAACGTTTACTAGGAAAAGTAAACACTGTAGTAGCTACACAGAAAATGGATATGCATGTGTGTATGCATACAGTACATTCATTTGTGTAGCAATGTGTTACAAAACAGAAAATTCACTTTTGATCTTTCACGTAAAAGTCATAGACTTTTTCCACAAAAAAAACACAACCCTGCAACAATGAAAGAAAACTGTCATACAGTAGTTCAGTTCAAAAACCACAAATTGTACCTCTTCGTCATAGATATTAATGGGATATACATACACATAAGTCTGACAGATTTTGATAATTGAATGGATCATTTTGCATGTGATGGCTCAAACAATGAAAGAATGTTTAGAAGTTGTGAAGAGGACGACAACTTCAATGAGAATCAACTCATCAGTTTTGATCAGCAAGACATGCAAGTGGTTATTGTACTTATTCATGCAATTTGCTTAATGAATGAGAAATTCAAATATGTTGGGAACAACAAACTTATTGTTTAGAGATATGATCTATTTTTTTTTGAAAAAAAAAAAAAATTCTCATTCATGAATTTAGCCAAAGCGAATGAAAAAAACTGTAAACAGAAGATTCACCTTTGATCTTTCATGTAAAGTCATGGACAGTGAACATAAAATGACATCAATGCCAAAAAATAAGTAATGTAAAACACAACTAATTGTACCTCCTCGCAGTATGTAACACCATGTAATAGATGTTTATGGAATATACATGCATCTCTGAGATTTTGATAATTGAGTGGATCGTTTTGCATGTGATGGATCAAACTATGAAAGAATGTTTAGAAGTTGTTAAGAGTCTGACGGACAGATAGATCATCAATCATGGAGATGATGAAAGTGCAATAGGGAGAAGTAAATGGACCTGAAATAGTATGGCTTCTTCTACACACACAAAGCCATTCATGTTAGCTCACACAAACTTTGTGTGTAGCTTTGCTGGAGAAGCTTTGATGAATAAAAAAATCAATTATTCTTTCTGAGTTTGTAATCAGCCTGTTCACACAGAATGGCTTCAGACAAATTTCCCTTCAGACGGACAGAAGTCCAAAAAAAACAGAGGATTAAGATTCATCGGCTTTTAAGTTCTGTTTGCGGATGGAATAAAGAAAACACTGTGAATATTCTGTTTGATTTTAACAAATGGCTATTAATCAGATAGTGAGCTATACACACACACATGGAAACACACAAATACACATTTGGTTAAAACTTTGATTACTAGTTCAATAAAGGCAGACTGAATGTCTGACTCACACCTTCACCAAAGTTCAAATAACAATCTAAACATTCCCACTGCTCTGTCTTTGTATGATGACCACAGAATAATAATGGTTCAAGTACCCTGTTGGACTCTTAGAGGCGGTCAGTATGGTCTGCTTGAGCGCCTCATCATGACAATCTGTGACAAAGATTTTTTGGCTGCTTGATAGATGATTTGATCTCAGTTTGTTTCTGCTCTAAAAACACTTCTATCACTTTATTTTCATGGCATTTATTTCCTCCATAGCAGCAAAACACATTACACACTAAAATAGACTTGAAGAAACCTGCTAGCCTAACAAACTTAAAGCTGCAGTGGGTAGAATTGGAGCAAATATGATTAAATAAAGTTATTTTTATAAACTATATCCTGATAGTAATGCATGAAACAGAAAAAAATCATGTGCCTCTGTGTCCTCCAGTGCTCCTAATGGCATCTGCAAGATTTCACAGACCGGAGGAAAACAACTAATCACAGCCGAGCTGGAGCCTTGCCATCTCTGAGCAGCTGTTAATCACTCGCAAACTCCGATCAAACGGTCAAACTAGGCAGCGCTGATCAAATATGAATCAATATTCTGTTACTGTTATGCCTATTTCTCTCCTCAAATGTTTCCCGAAACATCTTGTAGTGTACTGTTTAGCTGTAAAATTGAGAAAGTTTGTGACCCGGCAGCCATGTTGAGATCAGTTGAGGAAATACCAAGCACCACTCACCAGCCGGTGGGCTCAAGAATTCTCACTGAGAATAAGGAACACATCATTTTACTGTGTTTCGCACCATCAAATAATCAGTAAACTACATCCATACCACATGGCCTTGAAAATGAATGAATAAATGTTACAATGCAGCAGCCAGAGCACCAGAGGAATAAATGTTCATTTTACAATCTGTGTGAATACAACATTTATTACTCTTCTTCCTCACTTTTGAGGCCAGAGCTCTTCAAGGGGAAATTAAAACTTTTTTTTTACTGATAATGAATAGTACTTTTATTCAAATTCAAACTCTTGACATTTTATTTCTTAGTGAATTCCATCCCTCTTGGCAGATCTCCTCTAAAAAAAAGGAATACGGAAAATCAAACATGCCAATTTCAGTAGATTGTATTCGCGAGTGATGTCGCCCTCGGGCTAACTTTAAATATTCTAATATCTACTCGCATGTCTCCAACTTCCCCGTATATTAAGAAGTACAGAAAAACCCTGAATGTACTCTGCTTAAAGCTTTTGAATCTAACACGGTGCCGCTGTAGGCTTCACTTTAGATGTCTGTTGAACAAATGGGTTACAGCAAAGGAAGAGATTAGGAGGTTAGAATTCTTAATGCAGCGAGTTATCTGTTGTGCAAACATTTTGTGTTATTAAATCAAGAAGCAAATCTGATTTCTGATTAAAGGATGAAGAGCAGATGTAGGCCTTGATGAGGGGGGATGAGACAAGCAGAAATGTGACTTTTAATCAATGTCTATTTTTCATTCTCTGCTGCTGAAGTCTTAGTTTCTGTTGCTAGGTGTCGGGATTTACACTGTCAACATCATTCTATTGCCTACTCTTTAAAGTTTACTCCACCAATTTAGCATTGCAATCCTATAACATTGTGAACAGTTTAAAAGAAAAAGAAAAAAATATTAAAGTTGATGCAACAGATCCAAATATATCTTCTTCTTTTTTTATACCATACATTCTTCTTCCCGGTCAAAACTGACTCCTACATTACCCATAATGCAACTTGATCACAGAGAATTCAGTCTGAGATTCAGGCAGAGAGTATAGAAGTTTTCTCCCTTTGAAGGTAGCATACTAATAAAAAATTAATGAATAAATAAAAGAGAATGGAGATATTGGAACAGTACATGATCTGGATATTCCCATTCACATCTTTAAATCATATACCCCATGCTGTTATTTGGTGCAAACGTTTGAACTATACCCTACAATGCATTGCTATTTCAAAAAACGTTTGTGCTGCTTCAAAGAGGACTTCTGGCATGCACAATCAAGATGAATTGTAATACCACATCCATTTCCTCTGGCTCTATTATAACAAAAGCATTTCCTGTGAATCCCCTTGTGCGTGTGTAGGCAATTTCGATGCTGTGCAGAAAAGGCGAACTCCGCCAGTATACATGAAAACAAGGGAGGGTGAATGGCCATTGAAAGAAAACATTTCTGTAAATACGATTACCTTTCCAAGATTGCTGTAAAGTATGCCGCCGAGTGCAAAACTGTGGTAACGATGTTCACCTCGCTCAGAGACCATCCTCACCATAATAACACTACTTTAGGAGAAACGGAGGTCAGACGGCGGCTGCATGGCGGTACCACGGTTTTGCACTCTGCGGCTTTCACAAGTGTGACGTAGAACTACAACAGGGCCTTTAACGTAAAAACGTGACAGGCTCTCTCTAGAGCCGGTGTTAAGTTTGTCCGTTCTGAGCTACTGTAGAAACATGGCGGAGCAACATGGTGGACTCCGTGAAGAGGACCCGCTCCCTATGTAGATATAAACGGCTCATTCTAAGCTAACAAAAACACAATAATTCTTAGTTTCAGATGATTATACACTAATGAAAACATTGGATATTATATTTCATTTCTGCTAATAGATCCCCCGAAATGCTTCACACTGTTCCTTTAAAAGCACAAGCACGTTAAACGGGTCATTATCTAGGGGCCCACTGAAGCTTTGGCCTTCACAAGGATGCTCGAAAAAGTCCAAATAACATTAACATGCACACACACACGCAGACCAAACTACTACCGTTGTGTCTTGCTGTGTCTACTGCAGCATCAAGTCCTCTGTACTCAGTGTGATTGGTTTTAATTAGACAGGCTTCTTTACTTCATTATCAGCACCATGGCCACAAGGCATACGGGTCAATAATGTCTGCTGACAGCAGGGTTCGGTCTTTAATATGTCTTTTATCTGTATTAAAAGAAAAGAAAGAAAACAGATAGAAAATGCTAATGATACATGTATATTTCAGCAACTTTGGAAATTTGTTTCATCCTCCGTCACCTGAATGTCACATGCTATGGACCCTGCCTACCAGCACACCTGCCTGCAATCAGCGCATCACCTTCTCCCAGCTCACCAACACACCTGGCTAGAATCAGCTCATCACCTCTCCTGCATATCAACCCTGATGTTGAAACAGATGTTGAAAATGTGAGCGACCCACACATAACAACATGTTATTTTAGATTTAACAGTTTTGAGCTACGATTTGTCCACACCACACACTAACAGATTCTTTCATGAACAACAAGAGTCCCGACTAAAAACAAAACGGAAGTCTCGCAAAATCTGTCGTGACCAAACGTGACTTTAATGTAAACAAACATGGCGGACGACGGACAGGAAAAATTAGCTTTGTTAGTTTTTTGCACTACTTTCTACTGAAAATTCACGAAAGATGGGTGGATGAAGTGATATTAAATAAACACTTGTGTTGTTACCGCAAATTAACAAGTTGGTCCTCCATTTCTGCACGTTTGAGCATGCAAGTTTTTGTGAGATCCCAAGTCCCTGGAATCACCACTCTGAGATTGTTTATTCTAAATGGCAAGTGTGTTGTGCTTGACTGAATCATCTGGTGTGTACGCTCTTACAGATAAAATATAAAAAACTGGTTACCTCTGTCGTTGTGTCTGTGCCCACTGAGCAAAGACACGTCCAAAAGACATCAATTTAACGTCTCTTTTGACGTCCAAAGACGTCCACTGAGGAGCCATAATGAAAGTTTTTGCTACTTTTTTTTTCTAACGTTCAACTATTGAGTTCAACCTGAGATGCACGTCCACAGACATCCAAAATGGCCCCTAACCAGACGTTCAAATATTGAACCAAACTTGCACGTCCACCAGACGTACAAAAGTGGGTCTGGACTGACGGACGTTATACAGACATGATCTAAACTTGTTTGCTGGGTGGTCTCCACGTTTTTAAAATTAGTTAAGATTTGTAAATGTTCTAGTGGGCACCAGGATTGCTCTGGGTACCCCGTGCATCGGTCACCGATGCCAAGGGGAACTGACAAAGTATTTGACGAGTTGGGAGTGAGAGTGTGTCGGCCGTCTCCAGTTCCTCTCTAACTCATCTCTGTCTACAGTAACATTACAATAAACCTGTTAAACTTCATCTACCTCCGTGTCAGCATCGCCCTGACTACACCACAACACTGAAACTATATCATTTAAAAAAGAATAAAACAGAAGTGTGTCTTGGTACCTTCTGGGTACAAAAAAACGTGATGAAGTACCTCAAGTTTAAAGGTGCTAGTGGAGAGCAAAACGCTTTACTCATTTTGCAATATTGGGATTAGACTTTGGCCCACCAGGAGACACTTTAAGTGAAAAATCAATGAAGGCCATATAACAGAAGAAGAAATGTGGCTGAAAGCTAACTATTATTAAAACAAAGTCAACTTTGTTCTTTTTTAAACAATCTGGGAGCTGCTAAATGCCTTGCATCAGGGGAGTTTACGGAGAACGAGTGATATTCACAGCTTCGCAATTCCCAAATCACTCCACTCCCAGATTTAACACGTGGAGATTTTTAAATGTGTTGACTTTTGTTTAATCTCGCATCCCTAAATTTAGGATTGCTGTTGTGTGAAACCGATGTGTTTTGTATTTTGACAGAAATGTCCTGTGAAGTTGCAACGTTGCAGCTTTACTTTGGCTTTGTTGTGAAGCAGGAAGGGAATATGTGTGGTATCTTGTGTTAAAGTAATCTTGACGCACAATACACCTTAATAGACCTGTTTGCTCAAAGGAACTGTACGGCAGTGATAACAAAATACACATCATTTTGTTAGTGAGCACGGGTATCAACAATATATATAAAAATACCCTAAACAAAATATCCAGTGTGTATTGCTCTGTGGTATTTTTGTATATGTTGTATGTACTGTATGCATACTGATTGTCTGAGGTAGTCAAACCTACTTTGCACACTTTAAACAGTTTGCATATTTAAGCCTTTGGCCCATTGTACATTTTCATGAAACACATTGCTCTTATCAGTGTTAATAAAAGATCCTTGAGGTCACAAAGCAAGTCATCCTAGAAAACCTGTAGTCATATACCCATAATCAAGTATTGTAGTTGAGAATGTAGATGTTACTGAGAACTACGCAACAAAATGAAGCTTATGCGTAAATTCAGTCAGGAAGACTAGGGGTGCAATCTCATTCATTCTCATTCAGTCTGGGTCTCTCTCTCATGGGCTATTACTATGTCAGCTGATTATGGGCATCTCTCTTTTCAGTGACCAATCAGATCTTGCCATATCTCCCTAAACCAATCACATTGCTGCTGTCAAAAGCTTAAAAAACGTTCTCCTCTATGCTGTTTCAGTGTCAGTATCAGCACAAACCGATGCGACCCTCCACCACCCCATCACCTCCAGATTCATCACATCAGAGTAATCCTGCTCCACTTCATTCATCGGATCTGCATCAATCTTCACTACCACCATCACTACTGTCTAGACCCGGGGGGAATAATCCTAAATCCAACTGCGGCATTGCTTACCCCTTATTATGTCATATTGGGTCTAAATCGCCAAAGAATGTTACTATTCATAATTCGTGCACTTTGTAATAAATCATCATTCAATTCATACGAGTCTCTCCTGATTGAAATAGCAACACATATTTGCTTCCTATGTGTTGTTGTTGATGTCTTTAGTTGACTTAATGAATGTCGAGGTGATTGATTTTGGGGGTGTGTGGTTGGCTGGTCAGCCTGGTCTCACCAAATGGCGTGAATGACACAACAATTTGTCCATTTTTGCGTGCAATAACAATGCCATTCTTGCTTTTGGCGTGTCATTTCATTTAATTTGTTTGGGCAGGACCTGAATTAAGGAACGACACATACTTTTATGTTTTACATAATATTATTAAGGTTGATTTTGACTCCCTATGAATGTACCATACTAATAAAAACCGAATGAATAAATAAAAGAGAATGAGAATATTGGAACATTACATGATCTGCATGCTTCCATTCCCATCTTTAAATCATATACCTCATGCTGCTATTTGGGGCAAATGTGTGAACTTAGCCTACAATGCTTTGTTATTTCACAAACGTGTTATATGCCGCCTCAAAAAGGACCTCAGGCATGCATAATCAAGATGAATTGTAACACCACATCCTGACTCACTTTCCTCAGACTGGATTTTTTTAAATGTCACTGCTTCTATCAAGTTGCCTGTTTTACTTAAGTTTTGTGAACACAGAATTATCACAGTCCCCTTTGGCTATAAAATCATGTCAGACTGGTTCCTCCACACTAACTCTCTCAATGGAATGGGATCCTGGATGTCACAGTAGCTCTCATAATGCTGAAGACAGTTTAATATACAGCAGTTCCGCATTTACAACCACCGTCTATCATACAAGTCAGCTGTATTCAATACCTTACAGTGGATATTATATGTTTTTTTTATTGCGGAGCACTCAGTCAAACAGTGAAGAACAAGTTATAAGATGTACTGCAGGTGGTGGTGAATGCTATGTAAAGCCTTTTATGATTATAAAGGAGTACAAAGGAGTATTATGCGCATAGAAAAATCTTAACTAATTGAAAACGGTCTGCGAAAAGCTTTAGCAGTTGGTAATTTTTTTTTGTGGAGAAATTGTTCAAATTGTTCCATTTTTTTATCCTGCGTTTCTTATTCAAAGAAGAGTATTATGGTTAGACTCTGCACTCCCACAAACAATCTAAAGGCCTATTCATAAAGGATTAGCAGGGTACTCGATGTAAATCCCAGTAATCTCCAACTCTGTCATGTTCCAAACATGTATGCGGGGTTACGACCGTGCCGCGTAACAGTAATCATGCACAGCAGCGCCAGACATTTTGACTTGGAGAAAAGCACAGCAGGAAACACTCAGGAGTGATCATTAGCGTTATTATACATGAAGGCTCAGCATGTACAATACAGTACCAACCAGACATAAATGGAGTGAAACCATTATTGGTAAATGGTAAAAGGACTTGCATTTATATAGTGACCACTCAAAGTGCTTTAACTTACATGCACATTCACACACACATTCATACACTGATGGCAGAGGCTGCTATACAAGGTGCCAATCAGGGGCCTCATTACAGAAACTGTAATGAGGCCCCTGTAATGTAAATGCTGTAATGTTAAAAAAAACCTTTATTTTCCTCGTACTGTCTGCCTGAACATACCTGTATTTACTCTCTGTCTGAAACGCTCCGTTTTAGTGAATTTCAACGGAATTGCGTTGCTAGAAAACAGTTTGGGTCCATGTTTACTTCCTGTTTGCTGATGTCATTCACATACACTGCAACAGGAGACAAACTGGGCCGCATTTAGAATGTTTATGTTTAAAACCATGTAATGGTCTAAATATTGTATATTTGTGACATCACAAATGGACAGAAATCCTAATGGCTTGTTTCAAACGAACAATTTCTGAATACGGGCTGTGTGTATTTCTCCATATATTGAGCGTTTTGATAGTTTAACAGTATTTATAAAGCATTTAAACCTGCTTTATAATATAAAAGACATGAAAATCTCCCTTTTTACAATATGGGACCTTTAATATATATCATTTCTAGGGCTGTCAGTAGATTAAAATATTGAATCGCAATTAATTGCAAATAAATCACAGATTTTGTATCTTTTCAAAATGTACCTTAAAGAGAGAAGTATTTAATACTCTTATCAACATGGAAGTGGGCAAATAAGCCGCTTTTTGTAAATGTATGTATATATTTATTATTGGAAATCAATTAACAACACAAAACAATGACAGATATTGTCCAGAAACCCTCCCAGGCACTGCATTTAGGATAAAACAATATGCTCCAATCATAACATGGCAAACTGCAGCCCAACAGGCAACAACAGCTGTCAGTGTGTCAATGTGCTGACTTGACTATGACTTGCCCCAAACTGCATGTGATTATCATAAAGTGGGCATGTCTGTAAAGGGGAGACTCGTGGGTACCCATAGAACCCATTTTCATTCACATCTCTTGAGGTCAGAGGTCAACATTTAGCGTAAGTTTGGAGCATTATTTAGCCTCCCTCCCGACAAGCTCCAACTCTAACTTTAAAACTGAGCAGGCTATAACCTAAAAGTCGCAAGTTGACGTTGACGTAAAAAGAAATGATTGCCGTTCGACAGCCATCGTTTAGGTGCTATGGGACGATCAATAAGGGGTGCGAGCACACAAGCAATTTCTAAACTGCAGACACAGTATGGGCACTGCTGTAAGGCTTGGTTTTGTTCACCCCTGGCTACAGGTAATCAGGTTTATGTATAGGAGAAAGTACCTCCAGTCAGGAGGGGTGTCATAGACGAAGGGGAATTTATTATTTTGTATTAATTCAGTTATTTATTTATCCGACAAACACCATCTACTGAGTCCAAAATAAACCAATAAACCGAAACGCAGTCCAAGGACACAGACGTGGTCAGAAATGGCCCAGTATACACAGAGACACAGAGCAGGGTTAGTTATGTGCAAAATAAGTGGTGGAGTGTTTGTGTGTGTGTGTGTGTGTAGGGGGTGGATGTGGGTGTTCACAGCGCTGCCGTTGCTCCTGGGAAATTTAATCCACTAAAAGTTTATAAAGTTAAAGAGCGAGTTAAAGTTGATAAAGAGTGAGAAAGTCTGTTGAAAAAAAAACAGGCAGGAATGCTGAATTAATGTTGAATGAATTCTGAATGTGCTAAATGTTTCATGGCCCACCAAAATAAGCCATTAATTTTACAGTAGACGGCAGTGCACTTCGCCTCACCAAAGCTGAACCACATTGATAGTCAGACTGTGTTTTTGTGTCTGTCCTAGCCATTGGCAGCAGCAATACAGGGGTGGAAATCAGGGTTATACTGTTGCACATTCACAGTTCTGCATAAAGCAAGCCAAGCTCCCCGAGCATTTCTTTTACAGAAACATATTTCCCGTTCTGACCATGAGCTGACCAGGACGTTACCCATACAACATGTCATGGAGTCGTGCATGCATGTGGGTTAGTCTTGCCACTGACACATAGCAGCTTAAATCTCTAGAGTTCTGCAACCCAAATCCAGTGGATCCCGACAACATATCATGTTTTAGGCGAGTTCAGGCCGTTCAAATGTTGCAAGTAAATTGGGCCCTTTTCACAGCAGCCAGTTTGACGTCATAGCACGGTAAACACAGGTGTCATTTATAAAGTTAATTATGGCCCCGTCCTATTATGTGTGTCACAGCTATTCCAGTGAACCAGGATGCACAATACGAGGACCCCTGCCCACCTAAATGGAACAGGGCTACAATTAATATTTACACCTGTGTTTATCATATAATGACATCCAAATGGCTGCTGTGAAAAGGGCTTTTACCCAGTAGACCTAACGTGTGAAGATAGTGGAGTGGATGAAAAAGCGGTGTATCAGTCACAAGCGAGATGCTTTGCACAAGCATCCATTGGACATTGGACACACTGGCTCGAAACGGCAGTGGATCGCATCCAAGACAGAGCCAGAACACAACGCAGCCGCAGACATCTCTAGTAAATCATTAGCAAATATTGACACCGTTTCCGCCAGAGAAAAATTCTTGTTCCCCAACATTGCTGCTGCTACCAACCAACCAACCTCTCTGCCATTGGACATCTGCCTCTTTCTCTCTCTCTCTCTCTCTCTCTCTCTCTCTCCCTCAACAGCTGAAACCATTGGAGAGCATCGCATTTATGTGGCCTACCTGACACCAATATCAACAATGTTCTGCATCAGGCTTACACAAAGACAAACCACTGTAAGGCTCCAACTTATTGGAGTGATTAAAGAGCCCTCACTGTGTGTGGATGCATATGTGTATGTGTGTGTGTGTCTAAAAGATAAGCAGTGGCGTAGTGGCATTCCCTTAGAGGCCTGTATAATTCAATCCGCTGAACCTTCAGAGCGAGTGTGGGTCTGAAACACTGTCTGCTGCTGAAATCAGAAGGGGTAATTGCCTATAGCCAGTGTTTGAACTCACAGACACTGGAGACAAGGCCTTGTTCTTGTTCCTGTTCACCACACTGAAGGCCCAATTTCAGCCTTTTGACCCAACAGACTGGATAGGATAAAGTGTCTTTGGTGTGTGTGTGTGTGTGTGTGTGTATGTGTGTGTGTGTGTGTGTGTGTGTGTGTATGTGTGTGTGTGTGTGTGTTTGTATATCTATCTTTGTGAGGACCAATTTGAGTTTTAGACATTCAGAGTGAGGACATTTGCATCAAAACACCTGCACCTATAGTTTTCGATGTAGCCACGCACCATTTGCGAGATGTGTGTCAACCCACTTTGACGCACGTCTATGCATTTTAATTGTGCAATGTTTATTTTATTGCCAACAGGATTTCTGACAGTATGGATGATAAATATCCATCACTGCAGCTCAGAATAACATCAGGTGACTTTGTGATGATAATTGGAAGTAAAATCTGTTGTCTTTTATAAGAAAAACAAATATACACACTGTTAATTATCTCCCATGATTATAAATGCAACATGTCGGTCGGATAGATCTCATTAGGCATTAACCTCTTTCCTTCACTCTCCTCCTCCGCAGAAACAGTCAGACATTACTTTTAATTCATTTATGTGCATCACATACTCATAATAATTTGTTCATCATTAGACAAAAGCAAAGACACTTGCTCTATACGAAAGACATACACACATTATAATAATATATATTTCATTATTTATTTTTGCTGTCACTATCACCATTTCATCTCATTATATATTAACATCCTCCACCCTTTCCTTAGGAGGTCAGCAATACATGTCGAATAGAAGCGGTGTACGTCATCTGAAAGCTGGGAAACTGAAGATTACTTTGAGATGCAATTTTTCTAAAGTTTTGAGTGTATAAGGGCTTAAAGCATTATAATATAAGTATATTATGGCCATTCCCATGCTTTATTAAGTTTAAGTTTCATAAGTTGTTGCAGCAATTTTTTGGTTGATACCATTTGTTACACAGATTGCTGAAACTGCATGTGATTATCATAAAGTGGGCATGTCCGTGAAGCGGAGACTTGTGGGTACCCACAGAACTCATTTTTATTCACATATCTTGAGGTCAGAGGTTAAGGGACCCCTGTGTATATGGCCATGCCGATTTTTCCTCACCAAAATTTAGCCTGACTTTGGATCGTTATGTAGCCAAATGGATTCCTTAGGTTTTTTTAGTTTTATATGATACCAGTATCTTCACTCTAGCTTTGAAACTGAGCCCACTACAACCTCTGAAAGCCAATAATGTTGTCCCAAAGAGAACCAGACTGAGTTGAATTCACTTCACGATGCAGGCCCCTGTTGTGACTGCATCTAAATCAAAGATACAAGCAGCAGAAACATAGATCCAACACACATACAAAGATGCAACATCAAATTTACAGTAGGAGAGAGAGAGATTCTCTGCTCGTAACAATTCTCCAGTGAATTTTCACCTCACTTTATTTGTTCGACTGCTTGAGTACTCTCCCACTCTGTATTCATTCACTTCAAACATCCAATGCACCAACAGAACAGCTGTTTGCTGCAGTAGAGGAAAGCAGTGTTGTCCCTGTAGCACCAGGAAAGGAGGAAATCTTTATTTGAGTTAATATGGCCCTTAAACATTTGAGTTCATATTTTACAGCAAACACTGCAGTGTAAAACTCAAAACAAAATGTCAATAGGAGCATGAATGTTGTTTCTTGACATAGGGAACAGAAGTTTGACAAATTAAGTCTTAACCTAAGATCAACTTACTAGATGTTTTCTTTTGCTGAGTTGTTTTGACCACAACTCACAGTCTTCCAGAAGAAGTCGAATGAGTTCATCTTCAGTGTTAAGTAAGGCTGTCAAAGTTAAGGCGATAATAACGCGTAATAAATTTGTTTTCATGCCGCTAATTTCTTAATGCATCAACGTAACTTGAAGTTCCTAGATTGTAGTAGGCTCAGTATTAAAGCTAGAGTTAAGACTCATACGCATCATTTGAAACTAGAAAACCTAATGAATCCATTGGTACCAACCATGTCATACTAACTTGTCATGAAGGAGGTTAAATAACGCTCCAAACTTGCCGTTTTCAAAGGGGTCCCTTGACCTCTGACCTCCAGATCAGTGAATGTAAATGGGTTCTATGGGTACCCACGAGTCTCCCCTTTACATGCATGCCCACTTTATGATAACCACATGCAGTTTGGGGCAAGTCATAGTCAAGTCAACACACTGACACACTGACAGCTGTTGTTGCCTTTTGGGCTGCAGTTTGCCATGTTATGATTTGAGCATATTTTCTATGCTAAATGCAGTACCTGTGAGGGTTTCTGGACAATATCTGTCATTGATTTGTTTTGTTATTTGATTTACAGTAATAAATATATACATACATTTGCATTTAGCAAGCATATTTACCCACTCCCATGTTGATAAGAGTGTTAGATACTTGACAAATCTTCTTTTAATATGGAATTAATTTGCGATTAATCACGATTAACTATGGACGATCATATGATTAATCGTGATTAAATATTTTAATCGATTGACAGCCCTAAATATAATAATAGTTTCCAGCGAGATAAGACAGAGCCCTCTCCTCTCCTCTCCTCTCCTCTCCTCTCGTCAAAAAACAGAATAAAATCAGCAGCGATGGTACTGCAAATGATGAGCCATGTGTTGGATAAGTGTTGAAGTGATTGCTGCTGCCTGTTTATTTACCAAGACCTGTTATCCAAACAGGCCTGTGAATCCCCTCAAGACAAACCCAACTCTCTCATAAACAAATGGTCACAGTTTATCTTCTCCCTCCGTCCCTTCGATCGCCCTTTCAGAATTAAACAGTGAATAGGAGAGACAATTAACTACATCCACAACGAGAGGGAGACAGAGACGAGCGTAGTGCTCCGACGGCTGGGCAGTTTTATCTCCGACAAAGACATCGTGACTAATTTACCCAAACAAGCTCCTCTTCTCAGTCTGTCTCTGCCCTTTTTTCATTTCGCCGCTCTCTCACACCATCAAACGCCCTCTGAAGCGCCGCGGGGCAAGCTAGCAGCTTTGACGTATAGCTGCCTCTCATGTTGGGGCAAAAACAACAATACAAAGGGCTTGAGCACCATCCACAACAAGCCTCTCTCTCTGTGTGTGTGTGTGTGTGTGTGTATCCAAGATTAAGTGTGCGTTTATGGAGCCTCGTCCATCTGTGTAAGAGTCTGCATCGATGTTTAGCTAGGGGAAAACGCATTAGAATTTTTACAAAGGAGCAAATCCCCAACGCTCATCTAAATTCCCCAAGAGCTCTCTGTGTACTCTCCTTCCCATCTGGCCTTTCTGATCCAATAGTTCAGCTGGATCCTCCTCCTCCTCCTCCTCCATCCACATTCCTCTGAATCACACACTGAGAGGAAGGGAAGGAAATGGAGACAAAGAGGAAAATTGATCACTAGTTTGTTTCTAAAGACAATGCAAAGGCTAATGCTGTAACGTAACGAGCGTTGTCTGTGTAGCCACAGTCTGATATAGCTTGCTATCGTGCCTACTATTAAAGGGGTACCCAATTTAGTTTTGCTCTTTTAAGACTTTTAAGAAACCAATTTAAAGTAGAATGATCAAAATCTGTGCAGCATAGGTGCAGATATCCTGACTTTTTAATTCTCTAGCTGGAGGAATCTCCCAAAATGCTGGATCATACAATTCCTATAACTCATTTAGTGTCTTTCATTAGACCCTCCATGCCTGGTAACAGCTCACATTCAAACTCCACAAAGACATCATCAGGGTTATGTCAGGGTAGACACAAATACCAATATAACCAGGGGACTTGGCAGATACTATAAAGCTCCTGCCATGGATGTATAAAGAGAACTGGTTACAGGAAGAGTGCCAGGATTTGAACCAAATCGGACATAGTGGCCAAACCGCGTAGTTACAACTTCCGTGTCTGTCACGTGATGACATTGGGCCCATAAAGATCCCATAGACTTGCATTGGGAAAAAGATGTCTCTAAATCCGCTGATCATTTTTGGGAGTTACATCAACTTCTCAATCGGCACACTTGAATTGCCCTTATTTAAATCATTAGGTCCTAAAAGTTAAGTTCACTAATTAACAAAGTTATTTTCCTCAGCATAATGAACAAGCATCAGACCCCAAAACACTCATATGACATGACATGACATATCTGCCGGCTTCCTGCTAGCTGTATGCAGCTACAATAAAGGATATATTGGCTGTAAATCATCACTTTTATTATCTTATAATACACCCATGGGCTGTATGCTGTAAGCCTGTAGCGTGGTGGATGAATTAACGTCTCTCTTCCCAAACAATATGTTGTGATTTGAGCTTATTTTTTTAATGCTAAATGCAGTACCTCTGAGGGTTTCTGGACAATATGTGTCATTGTTTTTTGTTGTTTATTGATTTCCAATAATAAATATATACATACATTTGCATAAGCAAGCATATTTGCCCACTACCATGTTGAATATTAAATACTTGACAAATCTCTCTTTAAGGTACATTTTGAACAGATAATAAATGTGCGATTAATTTGCGATTAATCGTGATTAATCATGGACAATCATGTGATTAACAACGATTACATATTTTAATCTATTGACAGCCCAACACAGCACCTCTGCCTCTTAAACAACCACTAGCTACCCTGGCTTTCAGGCTAAACTAGGCTACTATGAGCGCACGATGCTGCTACAAGGACGCAAACTGTTGTTCATGTGAGCGAGCCAGAGGCTGAGCGGTTGGGACGTGGGGTTAAAGGAAACACTTGCTCCATGGGCCCCTCAAATGCAGAAGATCCGGGTACTGTTATACCCGTAATTTGAACTTTTTTGGCTTTATGTGCCACTAGCCACCATTTGTCTTTATACATCCATATCTCCTGCTTCTCTACTTCCTCTGAGTTTTGATTTGTTGGAGAAAAGAATCATTTGCCGTTGAAGACGGAATCTTAACAAACTTGTCAATCTGTGTCCGTCTTTGCTTTACTTCTGTCTGTCAAGGCGGCAGTAACAGAGATAACTCCCACTGTTTATGTGTACGCTGGCCTTTACCGATCCCCTGCAGCGTCAAGAGATGGAGGAGAGAGAGAGAGTGAGCAAAAAGAAGAAGAAAAACAGATGAAAGGGAAAATGAAAAAAGAAAGGAAAGACCAAAGAAAGAGGGAGAGACAAGACAAAGTGCTGAGAAAGAAGGTAGGGAGGTTTCCAGAGACTGGCTGCTGTGAGTCACTTACAGCTGTCATTCAGCTTCTATGCAGGTACAGTCTTTCTTATCTTCTGTCTGTCAATCAGCAGGACACAACGCTTATATATAGCATCAGTTTAAGGCTGAGGTTACGGTTTGGTCTCCAACTGTTTCTCGTGGGTTGATGCAGCTGCACAGTTGCCCTTTGGTTGTGTCTGTTACTCATTCAGATTGGGGTGAGCATTAATCCTCTTGACAGGATCTCCATAGGAAAATAATATTCGGTCCCTGCTGTGTCTTTGGTTGCTTGCATCTGTATTAATTGATTTTTCACCAGGGGGGAAGAGGAACTGCACAACAAACTGACACACATATCCCTGATACATTATGAGATTATAAAAATCTTTTTGGTTATTGTGTTAGCAAACTTTTTTCCTATTGCCTATTCATGAAGTTGACTGAAGTTGGGTTTGTGACCACCTGATGAATGCAAGTCCAATATTCACTCTCCTTTTAGCTCAACCCGTTCTCACTCCCAACTTGTCAAATACCGCCATTTGCTCAGCACCTTTCAGCATTGGAAACCACCGCAGGGAGGCACCCTTTAGCGACAGTATGTGACGAACCGAGCTTTCAGCTAACTCCAATGTAAACCCATCCGTGGCGTTATTAGACGGTCGGAGCAAGTGACGTAGTATTAATAGCGTGAGATTCCACTAAGGGTTAGAGGGGCAGTGGATGGGTCAAACAAACACAAGACTTTCAACCAGAAGGACGGTGTTCGTGAAACTAAACGTAACGTTGACTTATTTTGTCACGTCAGTCGTTAGTCACATGACTCATCGGTATCAGATCAGTATCAAAATTTAGCCCAACTTTTGAGCGTTATTGAGCCTCCTTCTCAACAAGCTGCCATGGCATGGTTGGTACCGATGGATTCCTTAATAATGATATGATATTTGTATCTTCACTCTAGCTCTAAAATTGAACCTGCTAGTGAAATCGGTCGGGATTGGACAGGATCCGGGTCTCGCTCAGGACATTTTATTATTACATTATTGAGGTTTATTACATTTTCGATCACACTAAAAGCAAATTTTATTCGATTTTCAGGAACTTATTACACTATTGGGTGCTACAAACTCTTTTTACAGTACACATGTACAGTCATGCAATTCATTCATATAAAATATTGCTTAACATTGATTATTGGTTGTGTTAAAGACTACAATCTGACTTTACTATTCTAACGCCAAATCTTCAAAAAAATTGTCTCTGTTGATTTCCAACTCAACAGTTCTCAGTTGTGATTCAATATTTGAAGCCCCTTATTAGTGTGAAGGACGTGGAACACAACCTTGTTTTTCATTATTTTACACACACACACACACACACACACACACAAGAGGCAGGGGAATACTTTGGCAGTGAAAAACTTTATCCAATCATTAAGTTGGGCATTGATTCAACAGGGACTACACTGTCTGATGATTAATACATACTAGACTCTCTTTTTTGCTGCTTCTATCTATATGGCCTATGTAAAAATGCAAAAATAAATAAATAAATACAAAAATAAAAAAATAAAAGCAAAAATAAATAAATAAATAATGAATGCAAAAATAAATAGATTTAAAAATTAATAAAAATAAATATGGGAACTAATACAAAGAAAAATAAAAAAAAGAAGCAAGTTAAAACAGAAATATCAATTAATCAATGACTACATTTATTTTAATATTATTTTTCCTACATTTAATGACATTTATTTACTTACCGAGTAATGTATTCATTTATTCTTTTTTATTATTATTTTGGCAGGTTCCATCCTTCATAATACTGTATCTGTCATGTTTATGTTTCCTTGACTTCAATCTGGTCAAAATGTATGTGTTTTCCCAAGACCAACTCCCAAGTCTGTGATCCCCAAATCGACTCTGTTTAGACTCTGTTAAACTGTGTCCCCGGGGGAAAAGAAAGGTACCAGATTCCCATTAATGCCCATATGTCTTCTTTCTGGTTTATTGATCAGCAGGTGTGAAGCCTGGGGACTGCATCCTTCCTCCAGAGACGGAGATTTTACCTTAAAAGCTGGCATTAATGTAACTGTGTCATGTCTACATACCATTTAGCAGGATCGTGTGTTCACTTACCAACGGTACTTGCATTATGTTTTGTAACTGCGGCTTCCAAGGTGCTTGGCAAGAAGTACAATAAGGATTACAAGTGATAGAACTTGTGAACAAAGTATTTGATTCATACTCTGACTTAGCCAAAATTACCAGACGCCAGTTGTTTGTTATAATGGGCTGAACTCTCCTGTTGTTAACGTCACAGAGCATGTACACCCCATAAAACTGTTTGAATGTGACAGCATTCAATACACGGCAAGGACAACCTCGGTTAAACTGGGTGTTTTTCGGGTATTAAATTTAATTAACGAAAATAAAGTGTTTAATTGGCAACGGAAAAAAAACTTAATTGATGTCAAGCTAGAAAGAAAACATTTATTTATTCATTTATTATTCATGTGCCTGTAACAGCTCACAAATCTCCATTTGCCAAATGACATTAGTGTGTTAGGAATATCCAGCAGGTGGCCTCAGCTCTCAGGAGCTACACAGCTACACAGCAAGCACCCAACAAAAGACAGGCATGTGTTTGATTATGTTATATTCCATTTTTTTAAGAATATATGAAATTAATTGCCTCTCTGGAGTAAAGTGTTTACGTAAGATGCATTTAAAAACATTTCAACTACAAAAGGAGGCAATGAAATACTGTCAGAAGGATCAAATATAATTGCTGTTAATGCTGGAATATGATCTCCCAAAAGGGCCTCGTCTTTTGTGCAATATGTTTACTTCAAAAGGATTATATAGACATCATGGCTTCAATATTTTTGTGGTTGATCATTGGACTCCATCTAATTAATATCCTCTTTTTTTGAAACAGAGAGAAAACTACAGTGAGACTGTTTGTCTCTGTGTGTTATGGATTTTATTACATTTTTTGTATTATTTGATATATATATATATATATATATATATATATATATATTTATATTATATTTATTTGTATTGATTAGTCAAAAGTCTTGAAATTTGGTATGGACATACTTTGGGCAAGTGTCCATCTCTTTGATATTCAACTTGTTATGAGTTCATAGATACCAAATACTTGATTGTGCTCCTTATAATTTCTGAGATACAGCCATTTTCTTATCATACTATATCTAATATTTGGGATTAAAGTATTGCAGCGACTCTTTATATTATAAATGCTTGTTAAAGCAGCAGTGGGTAGAATTGGAACAAATATGATTTAAAAAAGTTATTTTTATGAAACAGTCACTATATCCTGACAGTATAGTGCATGAGACAGATAATCTGAAAAAAATCATGTGCCTCTGTGTCCTCTGGTGTCCTCCGGAGGAAGAGGTGGTCCCAGAGATGGAGAGTGATGTAAAGGACATGATGTCAGGTATAACGTCTGACAAAGCAGGATGCGTTTAATAACTTTAGACATCTGAGCTCTCCCAAAAGGTGAGCGTACAAAAGGTTTGTAGGTATGAGTCAGTGTAATTGAAGTGGCCAGCCCTCTCAATAAAAGTGAAGAGGCTTTATATTCATCAAGAAATTAATCTCCTATTCTTAATCTTTTAGCATCAGTTGGCTCAGTGACCTTAGCAGAGCGATATTTTAAGTTTCAAGACTTACTACTACTACTACTAATAATAATAATAATATATTGTTAAATTTTAACGGACAGATTTTTTTTAAAAAAAAGTTCATTTTTGTCTCGTTCCTCCTCTGCACTTATCTGATTTAAGCACTCTGTGTATTATCCTCCTGACTTACAGTAGGACAAAAAGATGTTCTGAAGTCTTGGCAGTGTTTCCTAATGGCTGTAGTGAGAGATCATTTTTGGTCCATTACCTTACCATGAAGCCAAATGACCTTATTGCTAAAATGCTTTCGGCAGTTTGAGAGACGGAAGGACTTAAAAAAATGACTTATCTACCTATTAATCATTAGTGAAATCGATTTGCGGCTAATGAGCATGCTGCTGAAATCATGACCATAATGGATCCAAGCAGTTAATGTTTTAAACATTAACAAAGGACACCAAGCAGATGCCAAATTATTTTGGCTGTCCTCAGTAATTAGTCACAGTGTAGACAGCATATCCTATTTCTGTATGTACAGTATGTTATATGACAAAAAGATGTTAACTCACTTTTTTACTTTCAACCATATCTCATGGACTTCATCAGAAATGGAGAATGCTTGGCTGTCATGTAGATGTGTCTGGGCAGAATGTGTTGGAGTTTTGATTGCCTTGTTCAAAATTATAGTAGAAGTAATTTCAATATTGAAAGTAGAGATGTTGATTCTCATGTTTTTGTAGAAATCTACCGCACTGACCCGAATATTAGTTGACTCAGATTATCCCTCCTGTTGTCTTCCCATTGACCATGCAACTTTTGTTTTCCTGTCTGGTTGAACTGTTTTTAAAGCATACATTATAAATTATCACCCAATTCTGTGTTACACCTTTTTGGCCAACTTCATTCCAACTCATTGCCACAAGTTTTACACTTTTTTGGGGAGAATTCATAGTCAATAAACCTAATTTATATGAAATTAAACCTAATTATTTTAGGAAAAAATGCAGAAATTATGAATTATTTGGACTATACTCAAAATTGGAGGAACATAATGTTGATGGACTATCACAGACGGGTAGATGTAACACTTTAGTTAGACTATTGTTTTGAAACCATTTAAATGTTTTTTTAATGGCAGCACATAATGACACCTGTGGTCCTCAAAAATTGACCCGGGTAGGACCACCGGTGCTATAAATTAGAATAAAACACCCAGAATTCAACAAAAATAGTGGTCATTAATTGTTTTTGCAAAGACTATAGTAGGGGACCACCTATATTGTTTTGGGGCACTTAGATGAAAGAAATCCATATTTATGACATGGTGAATTTTGTAAACGGGTCAGATTTGACCCGAGGACAACAGGAGGGTTAAATGACATAAAAGTAAAACATGAAATATTTCCGTTAAAGCGGAATGTAACGTGTCTCTATGTTTTCATACATGTGCATATGCTCACAAGTCAAGATACTAAACAAGAAAAGAATGATCAGGTATGTGCCCAATCAGTACGCGATGAATCTATTACTCGTACCAATTCAAGTTCATATACATTTGTATTATTTAAACACTATTTATCGTTCACTATAAAATAGCTAAATGTCTTTGTCATTAATAGTGACATTCATTAGATAAGATCAGTGCTAATGCCAATTTATTGTTGATGTTTGAACCTCAGATATTTAGACAGTTATAATACGTAGTAGTGGTATATTGTTATATTGCTGGATAATTTGAGCAGTTTTTCTAAACTGCTACCTTGCCCCATGGCAAATTTCCCATTACATTAGCACTAGCTAGTTGGCAGACAATAAGATGGGAGCTTATGGGGCACTAAGATGTCTGGGGCCAATGGCAGTTGCCCTCTTTGTCCGATTCACTTTCCTGCCGTTGAGAGACCACGCCCCCTTTTGGGTGAAAACAAATGGTGTAACGTGCTGGCAGGAAATTAAAAAAATCTAGTGGCATAATATCTTTACTTTATCTTTACTTCCCCAAAGAGCGAAGGACGGTAAGAGATTATATCTGTGGCTCCAGGCCATCTGCAGAGAGGATGCAAATGATAAACGGTGGGACCCGGCCAGTCAATACATCTACATCTGTGGCAAACATTTCATCACAGGTTATACAAAATATACTTAAAGTACCAAAAGTAATTATGCCAAAAGTACCAAAAGTAGTCATTATGCAGAATGGCCCATTTCAGATTAATATATAGTATATTATTGTATTGTAATTATTGATGCATTCATGTGTTCATCACTTTATTGTTGCAGCTGGTTAAGGTGGAGCTAATTTTAACTACTTTATATATTGCTGGGTAGTATAATCTATAATAATACCCCCTATTTCTACATTTTCTTTACATTACAGATCAATGATAATGGCATAATTGTTTACCTGACTGGTCATATGATTTGGGCTTCCAATAGCTAAAAAACAATACGATTTACTTGTTTTATCCCATTTAATTAGCAAAAACCTCAGAATTTGTATTCACCACCAGTCAAATTCGAGGCGGTCTAACTAAAGACTCATTTGAGTTGCATTATGGGAAATGTAGGATCTAACTTTTTTGCAGCTTGACTCCATGCTAGGGACTGAGTCGGGTTATCTCTGCCTCTGTGTTGTGGAAGTGCAATACAAAATGTTGTAATATCCCTTTAAAGCGATAAGCCACCACACTTTTGTTGGCACAAAATGCAGTGAAAACATTCTCATTTAAAGTCTGTCTTCTACATCTTCTTTTAAAAACAAACCAAGTGGCTTATGTGTCACTCCCTGTGCCTTTGGGGACTTGACTCATCTGTTGTCGTCTCAAGGTGTGATGGAGCATGTCACCACACCCTGAGACGGCACCACACCTCACCCAAACATGATAGTTTACTCTGCTGCAATCTTCACCTAGATAGAGCAGCTGGAGTGTTAACTGTGTGATTTGGTGGTAATACTCAGTTACTTACCCACCTTCAGGCCATACTGAATAAGCAAAACACCTCCAATTTTAAAAGACAAAGTGTTTATTTGTGGTGGGCATACTTGTAATTTCCAACATTTTAAATACTTCAATTAAGTATTCTTTAAAACATCTACATTGTTTGACCAGAAATTCTTCTGCAGATCCACATTAACAATATGCTCACATTTAGGAGATGCTGTATCAGATGCTATATAAGGCCTCTCAGGTCCACTCAGAATGCGTGTGTATGTGTGTGTGTGTGTGTGTGTGTCTATATATACATCTGAGGACCAATATGAGTTGACCTACATAGTGAGGACATTGTAGTAAAGTGAGGACATTTTCATCAGTCCTCACTTATTTAAAGGCCTGTTTAAGGGTTCAGATTTGGTTTTAAGTTAGAATTAGGTTTAGGGTAAGGGTTGGGGTCAGACATTTAGTTGTGATGGTTAAGGTTTGGGTAAGGGGGATAGGGAATGCAGTGTCCTCACAAAGCTTGAAGTACAGGTGTGTGTGTGTGTGTGTGTGTGTGTGTGTGTGTGTGTGTGTGTGTGTGTGTGTGCGTGCGTGTGTGAGAGTGTGTGTGTGTGAATGATTGACAGGACTGTAATTCTAAAAGGTGCCCTTAAACATTTTGGCCATGAACAGATATTTGGGTTTTTATCTCCACACAGTGTCTCTTATCAGCCTGATAATTTCTGAATAAATGTTCTCAGAGTATCCCTTGGGAGTTTCCACAGATACTGCCTGTAGAGGGAGTAGAGAGAGTGCATGGGTTTTAAGACACATGTCTTCTTCTGGTCTCCAGCTGGGTGTTAATGTTGAAAGAGATAAATTGGGCAGTCCTCGCACACATGAAAAACACACATGAATTTGTAACTGAATGGAATTCGGCTTTATTTCTGAGCTCTAGCACTGAAGCAGCTGGAGCGTAAATTATTGAGAAAAAAAATAAATTGGCAGCCTCCCTCTGTTAAGCCTCATGTTCTCAATAACCATGACCACCATGTTCAATATTTCATCAGCTTCACCAAAGTAACCATAATGACTGTCCATTTACATATTTTTGAACATTTGCATCATCCATATTTACAATTTCTACCAGAAGTCTTGAACTTCTGTCAAACACAGAGTCTGTTTGAGAAATGTTGTCTTATTCTGGCACTCAAACTCATTCAAACAAACTGGTAATTTTGTCCCAGGAGCAGCCAATCTCTGTGAATCTGCTAGGCTTAAGACATAACACACTGTTTACAATTAACATGATGCCCAACTCTGAGCTTACATCAAAAAGCTATGAACCCATTGAAAACAAATGTGAGGAGTGGTCAAAATTCCTGCTCTCTGGATGTCAAAAGAAAACACATGTATTTCAGGAAAAGATGTGTAGTCTCTGGCCCCATTCACATCGAGCAGAATGTGGTTGATTGAAGGTTTAGTTAAGTAACAAACAGACTAATTTTATGTAACAAACTTACTTATTTTAACCCAAACCACAATCTTTTCCTAAGCCTAACCAAGTACTTGTGTTGCATTAAGAAAATCTAAAAACTAAGCAAACTCACATTGGAAGTTTATCTTTTAAAAAGAGACTCATCATGAGCACGCATGCTGTTTGCTTGGAGTCCTCCCCTGAGCTGTATGTCAAAATCTGGTTTTACAAATACTCATAACTACTTGACTTTGGATTTTCTCTTAGTTTACTTAAAATGAGATTACACTGCACTATTGTTGAGGCCCATGAAGTTATAATTGTCTCACACCCAAAGGACAACCTGACAAGACGTGTTCATTTCTTAACAAATGTGTTTCACCTCTAGAAAAAGAAGGTAGCATAGCAGAGATTTGTTCATGTGATAATGTCATATTAAACTGCTTTAAAAGTGTAGAGTGGGAATAAAATCTCACTTGCCTTAAATAGCGGTCATAAAGTTGACTGATGATGCTTGGATTTACATCACAAAACAATAATTTCTAACAATATAAGTATGTCAGTGGTTTCAGCAGAAAGAAGGAAAGGCAGAATGATGATGAATGATGATGATGATCAACTGCTTTTTTTCACAGCAGACCATCATAACATGTAAAAAAAACAAACATGTGAAACTAATATCAATGCAAACCAGACATCTTACTCTACACTGTAATTCTTCATATGGAACAGCAAATGGACCGTCTTTTCCAAGACCTCATAGCAACAGAAACACAAATGGAGCGACGCCTGCGAGCTAGTTCAGGTAGTCAACTCGAGCTGCACCGTTCACATGAGCACAGCCAATAGGAACGCGCTCTCTCTGAAATTACATGTGATTGGTCAAAGTCTCCTGTCATGGGCTAGATTTTCCAAAGCCTGAAAACAGAGCCATGATAAGGTGCAGAAGTCTAGTTTTCTGCTCATGGGGAGTGGCCACACGGCAGCTGGTGCCAAACCCACACATAGCACTTGAGCAACAGATGAAATACTGTACAGGGGAGTGTTTCGCACTATTATTGTCAGCTAATCTTCATGAAGAACAATGTAGGATAGCAAAACAGAGTAGCCTAATGTCACATGGACATAGAGTGCTACAGGGTTGACTTTTCCATTGGGTTTTGAATTACTGCAGAAAATAAGCTCTGTGGCAAACAAACGTTTATGAAATCCCCCCAGTTGTTAGACACGGATCCTTTAAAAGTTGAAGTTTTTCATCATGATCTGGACATTCACTGCTGAGACTTCCTCTTGTCAAACTGTCATAATGCAGGATGATGTGTTTTATGCAAAGGGAGGAGGAACCTGATGGACTACTCATCAACTGAAAACAAACAAGTTCATTCTTGTAATTTGGATAACAACAACTCTTGGCATTGTATGGTTGGCTGCTTGCAACATGTGGGTTGTTAAGGCCGGGCATATTGATTGTTAACATGTGATCAGCCTTACTGGTACCAGTGATGACTCGGATATTGGGGTCAAAGTATATCCACCTCCTCAATGCACAACATACACTGGTATGTTGATTGTTGATGATCAACCTATTAACTGGTTAAACTGGTTCGCCAATGGTATGAACAGGAAGAACATACAGTTGGATTATCTACTATGATTATCCACAGTCAAGAGGTGAGGTTGGCAGAAAAACACTGGTCATACCAATGGGGTTTCTTTACAAGGTAAACCATTTTAAGTATATAAAGTATATTTTCTATGTAACTGCCTAGGACTTTTTAGTGAGTGCATTTGTCATTTGTGTTTTTAGAATGAAAGGATACATAGAACGAGTTAAACAGTTCATCTCTACTGAATAGTTTAGAGTTCAGATTTGTTAACTTTCTATATATTCTTTAGTCTTAGCTGTTGTCTCTCATGCTACATTTTAATAGTGAATAATGATGTGTGACAATGAGGTGAAACTGTTGTTATTCTCACATATCTCACCTGCACTGACACTCAGTTATATAAAACCTGGATGTATTAGTGTCCTCCAACAGCTCATCTAACTATTTTAAGGCCAGGTTCACATCTAGCAGATGTAGGTACGTAAATATAGTAGATATAACTACTGACATCTGGGAGCATTCAGTTGAGGGTGATGACAATTCGCATAGCATGGCAAGTGAGGACTTGTCGGGTTGAATCATCTTTTAGGATCAACCATGAACAAAAAAAGAGACTGCATTCATTTAGGTTTCATAAGTCAACCAGCCAGTTTTAATCAGACACAGACAGACAGACAACTGGGTTAGTCCCGCTTGAGAAGGGGTTAAACGATTTTAGAAGCAGGTTAATTACAATTTATCCAATGTCACACTGACTTATAATTAACATTTTCTTTATTTTCTTACAGATGTGGCATCAAATGGAATGGACTACAAATGTGGATACTATAGTGTGTTTTGCGAGGGGATTGCTCTGGATTACTTGAAATCATTCTTCCTTTTTTTGACTGATTCTGAGAACGGTGACTATGCAAAAGTTACTGTAGAAGTCAAAGTCATGGCAACACAACTGAGGGGGCAGTGATACTGCGAAGCTGACTCTATTGAACAAAAAGTGAAAGATGAGGATCACCACAGATACTCCGGTACTGAAGGTATCACATCAGCTGACAAGAAACAAGCCAACTGGATTATTTGTACAAGAGATACAACTAAACATCCCATGTAAGTTGAAATTCTTTAGATATGTAGTGTAGATTTTATTTGTTAAGTGATGTCTGTGCTTGGATTTCAGTCAGAGACATTAAGGAATTGACAATTTATTGCAAATGATTATAGATTTGACGGAAAAGACAAGAATTTGAACAACAACGAGGGTTCTGTTGCTAGAAATAATTCCCTCTAATACAAAATGGTTCAGAATCAGAGATAGCTCCAAACATGCATGGTCTGGTACACTTGTACGATACCATCAGCACAGTCTAGCAATGACATCAGTGATTCTCAATGAGCTTCAGTTAACTGCCCCAACTAACGCAAAGCTTGATTTATGTAGTACATTGACAAACCTGATTTTAAAGTTGTTCATTTTAAATCAAATGTGGGATAAAGCATTTAAAAAAATGGAAACAAAACTAAATGGAATTCAGTTTCTCGCAATATGGAATGGGTCTCGCGTTGTACCATAGGAATGCAAAACTTGACTTCGCATCAGGTGGGCAGTGACTTAGTGACGTGGTCACGTCTTGACTTAGTGACGTGGTCACGTGGTCACGTCTTGACTTAGTGATGTGGTCACGTGGTCACGTCTTGGCATCTTGACATAATGATGTTGGTTAGCAAGACATTAGTTAGCATCGAGCACAGGACTGTGAGCAACAGACAGCTTGAATCGTATCGAAACATTCGTATTCGTGAAGTTAAATAACCACTGAAATGGTAAGGCTATTGATGAAATCGTTGTGTTAAATCTTTGTCCGTACCTATATATACTGACATGACAGCAGTGATTCAACGTTTGTTTGTTCGTTTGTTTGTTTCTTACTTCCGACAGAGCAGTTAGCCTCTTAGCTTAGCTTGTTATTATTATTATTATTGAGTGATGAATGTGATTTTAATCCTTAGTTTTTATGATGGCTCTATAATAACTGGCTTTTCTAGTCTGGCTACAGTTGATTGGGAGTAACTTTGTTTTGCGTGGTACATTGGATTAGAGATTGAATGCAACATGTTTTTCCGTCGTGTCAAGCGGACAGTTTCATTGCAACATGGTGGAGGGAATTTACGTCGAGCTCCTCTTGCAATATTACAGGCAAGCTAAAACCAGAAGCTTTTTAACTTTTATGTAAACAGTCAGCATCGAAGAGTGTGTTTTGTACTATTATCCGGTATCCTCTTAAACTTTTGGTTTTCTAATTAGATTTTCTTATTTTCTCACTCCAAAATGTCCTTATACAGTTGAGTTATTGTACAAAGGTGCCCATCAATGAGTTTGAAAGGTAAAATGATAATGTCATACAAAAACTTCTGATTGTAATGTAAATATTGTTCTGCTGTTTCAGGCTATTGTCTGGCCAGGAGAAGAGGAGGAGTTGTCTTTTCCTGTGAGTATATTTTCCTCTTTTGGCCTTCATGTTGTACTCCAGCATATCTGTTGTATAGTCACACTGCATTGTTTCAGTTTCACAGATAGACAGACAGACACATTATAAACATCTTTGACATTGCAAATTTAATATTTAACCATGGACTATTGGTTATTTTATATTAGAATAAAATATATTTATACTTGTGTTTTCTGTTTATTACAATTCCTATAGGTCCAGTGTGAAACTGACCCCACTGGTTCGGATGGAGTTGTGGTGTATGGTCATTCATCTTATCCCATACCTTCTGTAAGTACACACACATTACAATGAGCATTGACTGTACTGATGATTTTCCCTGTTATGTGTTTTAAAATTATGCAGTGCTTCCCCACTTTTTTGGCTTGTGACCCCTAAAAACAAAGACATATATGTGTTTCTATGTATGTTCTTTGACAAAAGTAAATAGTATGCCAGTTCAAATGTGAATGAATAATGCATTTTTTAATAATATACCTTTAGACTACAAAATAAAATGCATTAAATGTCAACTAGTGGAACAACATCAGCAACATGAGTCCTGATGTCCAAACCAACTCTCAGTTCCATTTCTATAGACGGCACTTTGCAGCCTGAGCATACAACTTATTATCAATTATAATATACAGTTGCCTTCCTCTGTATAGCGTTACAATAATTAACCAGAAAAGACACAAAACTGTCTGACAATAAATAAAAAGTCTATGGACACCAAGGTGGGTGCACCAAGTATTATTAAGCCAAGTAAATAAAAAAATCTGCCAATTCTTCTGGAATCAACAGCAGGATATAGCGTCCAATCTCCTGGTGCTTTATTGGGTGGCCCCCTCATATACAGTATGACTAGGAGTGAAACTGAAAAATATAAACAAAGAATACAATAAGCAAAATGCATAATCAAATTATTCTCTACAGTATAAACTTCACATAGCTACTATGCATCTGTAGTATAATGCTTCAAGGGTACAGTATATAACAGCTACTGGATACACAAGCTTCTCTAACTGTATATGTAATGATAATAGTCAATAAGAATAATAAATGACAATGACATTAACATGCTGTAGAAAAGGTATTTTATGATAGGGGTACAGTAGACATGGCATGTGGTTAACCTAACAAGTATAGAAATGAGGCTTTATAAAATATACTTCACAAAAATACAATCCAGATATTGTTCTATGGTCTGTAATAAACTAATACTCACAGACAATGCTTTCGAAGGCATAAACAGAGGAAGAACTACAGCAGATGGCCATTGAGACCATTCAGCAAAAATGGTGACTGCATACTGAAACTAAAATGGCCGACTTCAAAATGCATGTCAAACTAAAAGAAAAACAAAAGGCCCAGGAGGTGGCGCTACTTCACCAAACCTGAAGGCACAACAACAACACAGAGATATATAATTAACAACATACCAATGGGCCCATCGATGTGTCAGGCAAAGTTTAAGAGGTAAAATGTTAATGTCAAACAACAAACTTGTAACTCTAATATGTAATATTGTTGTTTCACCCTCGGTTTCCAATCATACAACCGGAGGAGTTGTCTCTTCCAGTGAGTATTATTATTTCTCTCATTTGGTCTTCATGTTGTACAGCACATCTGTGGTATAGTCACACGGCATTGTTTCATTTCCACACATGCACACTGCAGAGTTAATATTTAACCTTGAAATATTGGTTATTTTATAACTAGAATAAAATAAATGTATACTCCTGTTCTCTGTTTATTACCATCCCCCTTCTTAGGTCCACCATGTGCCAAGTCCTACTGATTTGAATGAAGTTGTGGTGTACGATCATTCATCTTATCCAATACCTACTGTAAGTACACACACACAGTCAATGCTCATTGTAATACTTGGTGATTTTCCCTGTTATGTGTTTTACATTTGCTCAGAACAGGAATGTCAAACTCAAGTAAAAGTACTGTCACTTTATAAAGATATTTTACTCAAGTAAATGTAAAAGTACTTGTGTAAAAAAAATGTACTTAGAAAAAAAAAACTAAATATGTCAGTTAAAAAGTACTCTGAGTAACTTACTGCATTACATTTTTTCAGAATAAAGTAGAATAAAACATCACCAATGCAGACAACATAGAGATGTATAATATAACAGCGACTTCAGGCCACAAACACACAGACACAATGCGTAGCGCGCACACAAACAACGCTACATTGCTAAGCAATGCAGTGGTCGTTGCACACCGCAAAGTCCTCCACAATCTGCCTTCGGTTCAACTTCTCTGACCGTTCAATTATCAATACATAATATAACCAGTTCACTCAGCCTCTCTGTCACACTATAACCAGCCCACTCAGCCTCCGCCTTTAACATTGAGAGCTGAATGAGGCTCTGCAGCCACAGCTGTGACAGGGATTATTGTCACAAACAGCAGAAAGGCCTCGCACACTTCACTGAAGGTAAAAGTTCCTCAGTGAAAGCAGAAGTCACAGCTGGAGGATCCGCCATGAATATTTTAGCATTTAGCATTGTGGGGGGGTGTCCTTTAAGTCACTTAGCATGCTCGCCGGGAGGTACACCAATTCTAACCGTAACCGGACCCCATGATGACGTGATCCTTAATTTGATGGCATTGTTGTGCAATTATGTACTATTCACTATAAGTAGTAGCCCTGGCTCTGGTGCAACCAAGTTTACTCTGTAATAAATGTGACTTGAAATGTAATGACGTACAATACTTGAGAAAAAAAAGTAAAAGTAAAATTACTAAATTTTAGTCAAAAAAGTACAGGTACACAAAAAAACAACTTAGTTACAGTAAATGCATTTTGTTTTACCCCCACCCCTGAATACAGAAGTATCATTAATTCACAAGAAAAATAGGAAAAGATTAGAGGAACATCTGAAATTGTATTGTTTTTTTTCTAATGACCCGTCTGAATTATCTTGCTGTCCTCTGTGGTGCTTGACCCCCAGGTTGAGAACCACCAGCCTAGAGTTTGGGCCTCATCCGTGGATAACTCAAGTGATGTGAGAGGAGGATTGGAACAGCGATGGAGCTCAGGTAAATGGGAACAAACCATACATATATATATATATAATCATAATAATCTATGAAATATCTTCTTCATTTGAGTTTAATTTACTAAAATCAGAATTCAACTCTTTTCAGAGGAGACCCATAACCAGGAGGAGAACCTTTTATTTGGACACTTGATGCCTGGTGGAGTGCCCGTCACATGGTAATTGCAGTTAATCATAAGTCCCGCCAAAAGCAACAAATTACAATATATTTTATCCCATTTAAAAGCCAAACTCAGAATTATCTAATTTACCCCAGGACCTGGTTTCACAAAGAGATTTTAGACTGGTCTTCAGTGTTAGGAAAAATTAAGTAAGAAAAGCGAGCGCACAAGAGTGGGAGAGTACGAAAACTAAACTCAACCTTGGTCTGTGGTCTATCATAGTTTTTGCAGAATCATATTCTTCCTTGCAACTCGGTAGCAAATGTTATGAGGCATGGTAACTCCTCCGTACCCTTTGAGCAACACTACCTTAAAAGAGTTATTGGTGACTGTAATCATCCCATCCCCTCATGACACAATCCCTTCCAAACGCTAATACAAAGTAAGAGATAAGGAACAATAGCTATAGTCCTCATCCTGTGCAAAAATGTGTTCAGCTAGAAACAACCATAATCAAGTGGGTATCTTCATCCTTGTAGTGTAGATTTTAGTAATTTTGACTCCCGGCTAAGCTTAAGTAGCATTTTGGCACTGACAAAACAGAGATGACAGATCAGAAAGCGCTCATATAGATCATTTTGGAAGGCAATGACAAAGTATTTTGTTGTAAAGGTACAATGACTTGATTTATAAGCTGATATAAGAGGATATACAATGGATTTACGAGCCACTTATAATCAAATAACTATAATAAAATCCTTTCTGAATAATTACAGCAGTGGGTTGTATTACGGGAAATTACTAAGCAGGGGGAAATCTTTGTTTTAAATGGCAGTATGTTGGTGCCACGAGACAACAAACAGACTTAAAGCAGCTTAGAGCCGTACCAACACATTTATATCAGTTGCAGATTATACTTAATGAAGAGTGAACAGTAATGTGAGTAAGCACACCAAACAAAACTACACGAGCATATTGTAAATCACTTGAATGATGAATACAAATCAAACATTAATAATTTACAACCTGAATACATTCTCAACTACATTTGTGTGATGTTTTTAGTTGCACTTCATTTGTGTTCATAAATATGCACAGGATGTCAATATGGGGTTGGGGTTGTTCATTTAGGAGGATAGAAGTAAAGATAAGGAGAGTGTATTACTCACTATCATCATCTTTCTAATAATACTTCTATGCGTCTTTTTATTAAGACTTTGGGTGGAGCAGTGGAAGAGCTCAGTGCAGACAAGTTCATGAGTGCAGCTGCTATCAGTGTGATAAAGATTCTGAAATGTTAATCATTTAAAATGCTCAAAGTCTCTGAACTTTTGACTTCTACCTCAGGACCATATTATATTTGTCTTATTTTATAACGTGGGTAGCTGCTTGTAACTGCCCTCGTAGGCATAAATTAACATTTATAGGAAAAAGTTCTCCACAGTTTGTTTTCAGGGCTTAAAAAATATACTTGTCCACCATGTATGATTCTAAATATACTATATATAATCAATGCATTTTACATAAACCCATGAAACCACAAGCATGCATTTTACAAACGTGAAGTGATGGCCAGATGCACCTGGCATCTTTTTAAACATAATAATGATGATATTAAAGGATATTAAAGGAATAGTGTGTAATATTTTGTGGGATTTATTAGCAGAAATGGAATATAATATTCATAACTTTGTTTTCATTAGTGTAAAATCACCTGAAACTAAGAATTGTTGTTTTTCCGTTAGCTTAGAATGAGCCCTTCATATTTTTACATTACCTGAAGGCCACCGTAGTTCTCTGACACACTTGTGAAAATGCGGTAACTATGAGTTGCAGAGTGCAAAACTGTGGTACCGCCAGCCACCGTCTGACTTCCGTTGCTCCTAAAGTTATGTTATTATAGTAAGGATGAATGGCGTTACCACGTTTTTGCACTCAGCAACTCACGTTACCGCAGTCTTGGAAAGGGAGGAGTGAGAGGAGGTCTATTCAGTTGGTTGCAATTTGCAACCAAGATGTCGCAAATCCCTCACACTGTCCCTTTAAGTTAATTTTGAAGTAATTGTATTTTACTTGAGTGCAATACACCTTTTTCTACTCCAATACATTTTGTTTTTTCTTTTCTCTCTATCTTTTAATACACCAAAGCAATAGTTCAATATTTGGGAAGTACTCTTCTACTTTGCTTTCTTGCTGAGAGTAAAATGAGAAGACAACTCTAGTCCGTACAATAAATATAAGGCTATAGCCAGTTTGCTTAGCTTAGTGTAAAGACAGGAAAACAGGGGGAAACCGCTGACCTGGATCTGTCCAAAGGTAACAAAATCAAATTGCTCAGGAGATGCTGACTGAAGTCTGTAATTATCTTCCTTTGCAATTTTGCCAAAATGATGTCAGTCATGTTTTGTGTCTCTGTTCTTCTTGTATGCAGGTGGAGTCAGAATGCACAGAAGGCACTCGCTGCTGTGATCCTCTTGCTGCTGGTCAAAATGTTTTTTTTGAAAATAATTTAATTAAAAATTGTTTTAAAAATGTTAAAAAAAACATAATGGTATTACTTTTAGCAGCCCATAACTGTTTCAGTAGCATGAGTGGTAATGTTGATGACCAGGAATAAACTGAAACCCACCTAGAACCGTTTTTGTCTTTTTTTTAGGGGGGGACAGGGGAGATAGCAGGTCAGCAGTTAATGAACTAATTAAACACATTTAAACTGCATGCAAAAAAACTGCATGTGATTATCATAAAGTGGGCATGTCTGTAAAGGGGAGACTCGTGGGCAGCCATAGAACCCATTTTCATTCACATATCTTGAGGTCAGAGGTCAAGGGACCCCTTTGAAAATGGCCATGACGGTTTTTCCTCACCAAAATTTAACCTAACTTTGAAGTGTTATTTAGCCTCCTCCCCAGGAAGCTAACATGACATTGTTGGTTCCAATGTATTCCTTGAGGTTTCTAGTTTCACCTGATACCAATATGGGAAAAGAGCAAGGAAAACATTGTTTTAAAATGTGCATGAATAAGGGCTGTCAAAGATAACGCGATAATGCGTTATTGCAAATCAATATTAACGGCACAATTTTTTTTTTAAGTCATTAACACAACTTGTAATTTTTAGATTATAGCGGGCTCAGTGGGCCAGAGTAAAGATATTGGCATCATATGCAACTAGAAAACCTAATGAATCCATGGTACCAATCATGTCACACTAGCCCGTCGGGAAGGAGGCTAAATAATGATCCAAACTTATGCCAAATTTTGGCGAGGCTAAACTGTCATGGCAAGGGGTCCCTTGACCTCTGACCTCAACATATGTGAATGTAAATGTGTTGTATGGGTACCCACGAGTCTCCCCTTTACAGACATGCCCACTTTATGATAATCACATGCAGTTTGGGGGCAAGTCATAGTCAAGTCAGCACACTGACACACTGACAGCTGTTGTTGCCTGTTGGGCTGCAGTTTGCCATGTTATGATTTGAGCATATTGTTTTATGCTAAATGCAGTACCTGTGAGGGTTTCTGGACAATATCTGTCATTGTTTTGTGTTGTTAACTATTTTCCAATAATAAATATGCACGTACATTTGCATAAAGCAGCATATTTGCCCCCTCCCATGTTGATAAGAGTATTATGATAAGAGGATGGTTTAAAATAAAAGATGGAGTGAGATTACTCTGGGATGTCAGGGCTAACTCTAAAAACAACAGGCTGTTCAGTCTGGGATTTCATGCTGGAGAAAATCACTGGTAGCTATCTTTGTTCTGGACAACATGTAATTTGCGGCGTCTGGGGTAATAATTACAAATCATTAGAGCTCGCCTGATGACACTGATCTTGTCCAGAGAGGACAGGATCAGTGTCATCAGGAGGAAAGCGGATGCTGGCAGGTGAGTACCTGGACCGAGCACAGAACGCTGAGAAGAGTTCAAAGAGGCGGCATGAAAAAGGGTACAAACAGACAGTTGGACTCTTCCCTGAAGGTAGACGATCAGTGCCTCTGAGCTGGCTGTGTTTGGTGTGTTGTTTACTTAGAATATCCCAAAAAAAATGATGAAAAAGAAGGGATTTCACCTTTGATCTGTTAGTTCGCCATCTCAAGGGCAAATGTGTATGAAACATCACTGAACTACCGAAAGTGGCTGATTGGGAATGGGGTGTTCTATGCTGGGTTTGAATGTGGAAATGTGACTAAATAAACCCCTTTTACACCCTGCATTAAAATGTGTCTTCAATCCAGATTGTATCTGGATATGATTTAACCTGATTACATCAAGTGGCAGTGGGAAATTAAGCCAACGGGGTACGGTCAAAAACTGCAGTTCTTCAAAAGGCCGCTTGAGGCTGACTCCAAAAGTGAGTCAATCCTCATTGACCCCCATGTTCGAGATCACCTAAAATGCATTTTAATGCCAGGTGTAAAGGGGGTGTAAAGTACACTCAAAACCAGCCAGTATACAATATATACTATGTGCTTTTGATCTACACTGTGCTCCCACAATGCAATGCACAAAAGAAATAGGAGGAGCTGCTCAATACTTGAATAGATTAAAACTAATTAGGAGTGGTGGTGAAACAGCCCCAGGAATACCTGAAAACAAACAAAAGATAACTGTTGAATTATTGGAAAAACAGTCTCTTAATTGGCATTGCTGTTCTAATGTGTTTGATTGTCTTTGTATGGCGAGCATATTGCATCATTTCTTGTTAGTATAAAACAAACAAACACAAAGTGATGTCTTGCAAGAATGAACGGTATGATCATCAGCTGGTTCAACATGTCAACAGATGCTCCTTTCCTTTACTGCCCACTGTGTGTTAAAAGTATTTAAAAAAAAATATATTTAATCCGGTAAAACTAAACTTGATGGAAAATTTGCAGTGAAAACAGAAAATGCTGACTGACTTCCTTTGTGGTCTGAGGTCATATTTTCAATCGGGCCTACAATTTCATATAGAGGCTGTACTGTATCGGCAACCATTCAATTATTCATCAAAAGACATTCAGGTGTAGAAGTGTGGTAGCTGCAGGCAGGAACAGATGCTGGATCAGTGTACGATGGATACAGCATCAGCAGGTAGAGGGAGGTCTGACAGGATTAGGTTTTCCTTCCTCTATATATACCTCGGTAAAAAACAAAAGTAAGCTCCTTGTTTTTCTAGATGGCTGAGGGAACTATTTTCAGGGATACACCTCGAGAGGCTTCGAAGCAACACACATGGTTCTCATGAAAAATCTGAGTGTATTTGGGGCCCAATTATTAGACACCTAGTCTCCCCCGACTGTTAGCTGAAGTCCCTAGTGTGGGACATCCAGTTTGGCTATTCTTTACTGTTCTTTTCATGATATGACATAGTGATTGTATCTTTGTCTGTCTAGTCTGGCTTTCTTGTGGTGGTTGTCTTTTTTTATTATTAGTATTATTTAATTTTATTATTTATTTATTTATTTATTTATTATTACGTATGTGGGGTTGGTATGTTTGTGAGTGTAAGTGTAGATGTGACTTTTTTTTTTTTTTTGGTCTGTTTGTGATGAAAATTAAAAAATGTAATAAAAAAAAAAAGAAAAAGTAAAACAACATGTCCCATGTAGTTCCACATACACTCCGTATACCACCATACACCATTTGCATACTGGTTTTTGTGAGAAAAAACAGCCAACGTTATAGCCTTCGTCCTGCCTATTTCAACACGGATTTGTTGTTCGTAATGTAGCATTATCAGGGGAAAAATAGGGTGTGGTCTGGGTGCATCAACAGTTTTCTGCATCCCAATCCATACACATATTTTTAGACATCAGACAGAGGACGGGACGTCGTTAATCTCGAGCCCTGGCGGTACCAGTAACTGCAACTGCAGTGCAACTCTACACAGAACACCTAGAAATTGTGTGCACCAATTATTCAAAAGTACCTGGGCCAATAAAGAGGAAGCAGGACATGAAACACTGAAATGCTGTTAATATAAGATTTAAAACTGCGCTCCCCGTGCTTTAGAAACCGACTGGAAGTCTTTTTGGGGAGTGATTGTGAGTGATGAAAGCACAGCCATCCTTCAGTAATATATGTAGAGGTGCTGATGGGCACTACTGGAACTTTCTAATCATGTGAAGGTCCTCTTTTCACTGTAGTGCAGCCAATTCTCATTGATGTGACCTGCCTTTGATGAAAAATACCAGAAATGGCGGAAAAGTTGCATTTGTACATCGCGAAACACAAAACGCCATAGACAGCGAGCACCTTGGTTTTAATTGGACAGCCTCCACTTGTCTGGCTGCTGCAGCATCATAGCCGGATGAGTCATCACACTTCACATGTCTTCTATACCTCAGTAGTTATTTCACCAAATTATATTCCCCTCTTGCTCCCCCAGTACACATTTACCGTGACAAAAATCCCCATCACAACACTCTACTTGCTGTAATTGGTTCTTGAACCGGCTCCTTCCTGTGCTCAAGGAGACCAAATAGTCTAATGATGTGCAGTAAGTATCACCTCTGTAACTGCTGAGTTCACCCCGAGAGGAAGCGGATGCATTCAGCAATCGCTTTCCCCTCAGCGGGGTCGAGTAGAGGTGGCCGGGGCCTCGTCATAACCGCGCATGGTATCAGGCTGCTGGGTTAATAAAGGTAAAAAGTGGTTGACGGAGGTGTTGCAGTCATTACAATTGCAATAAATGGTGTCCTGGAACACATAACAGGTGTAATGAGAAACCAACACAGGCCTATAGTATAAAGAAATCTCTAAATCAGAGCATTTTAAAGGAACAGAGTGTAGCTTTTAGCGAGATCTATTGGAATATAAGATTGATAATAGGGCTGTCAATCGATTCAAATATTCAATTGCGATTAATCGCATGATTGCCCATAGTCAATTTTTTATCTGTTCAAAATGCACCATTTGTCAAGAATTGAATACTCTTATCAACATGGGAGTGTACAAACATGCTTGTGTTATGCAAATGTATGTGTATATGTATTATTGGAAATCAATTAACAACACAAAACAATGACAAATATTGTCCAGAAAACTCAAGAACATCTGTAGAACAGTTGTAAAGAAAAAAAAATGCTCTCGCTACACATATAAAAAAACCCACCTCTTTTTAGAACTGCTTTTAATGTGTAATTAATGTTGTGTGTTTATATATTATGTTGCTCTTATTTATGATAATTACTGTTTAAACTTTCATGAAACAGTGTTCTATAAATGTTCTGGAGCTCAAGATCAGTTTGAATTGCGTTTGTCGACCCTGGTGGTTGTTCTGTGTCGTTTCTGTTGTTGACACTGGAAACAGGAAGTGAAGGTTTCCAGATCTTACCTGAGGCAGCCACATGTTACTGCTGGCCACAATCCAACGCCATCCTCTCTTTCTCGGTTTATACATGGCATCATCTGTGAGTAACACTGTTTATTAACATGAAAAGTGACATGTATGCGTTGTTATTTGTTTGAAAATGTGTGAGATACTACGCAGCGATGCAGCATTTTCATTTGTGTTTTCCTGTTCTTTGTCCACAGCTTTACACTTAACTCCTATTAAACTGCAGAATTCAACACATCAGCCTGTTCCTTGGAACTTGATTAGCAGTGTTTAGCTGTCTGTATAGCTGAGTTCATGGGAACAATAAATATAATGTATTATTATTAATATTTATAATAATAATAATAATAATAGACTGTGACCAGAATCAATTAATAGTAAAATAAAAAGACTACAGTACATATCATTTACTAACTCCAAAAAGTGTATTTAGTGTTAAGTTCATTTTTATTTTTATTTTAAAGTTCACCTGTGGAAATTGCTTTAAAAAAAAGAAATGTGACACTGCCACCTACTGCACTTTGTATGACTCAACCTAAACCTGTCTGACACCTCTGGGTGACTGATACATTAATACAGTATTAGTTAGATAGTTAGTAATATTAGTATCATATCAGTAACATGCTATCAATGTAAGAGAAATATAACAGATTATTTAAAAAAGAAACGCAGCACATAGAGACACTTGATAGTTCCCTGATAGGAGAGCAGATAACAGGCAGCCTGATTGTGTCCATTGTTTTGGGCTGTTTCCACATCGTGTACTGCACATTTCAGCTTCATCCCACCTGTATGACCCAGTGACCCTCACAACAAACCACTTACAGCCTCGCCTGATGGAAATACACGGAGTAGGAGGATAGGGGAGACGGGGATGGAGAGACAGACAGCAGGAGAGCAATCATTCGGAGTAACTATTGGAGCATTTAATTCAGTGTAAATGGTATGAGTGAATAACTCATTTTGACAATAATTGGTTGACTGTACTGTAAGTGCTGTTACACACACAGGAACAATAACATGAATGCAGCGACAAGAAGACCAACAGCCTCGCAAAAAAGTAAAACGTTGCTGTATTTGCCAAAGGCAAATTAAGAACACTTCAGCCAACTACTTTGTTTTATTCCTGTTTTGGAAGGAACCCCAAACTTTTGAAACAGTAAAAGAGTCTTTTTTTAAGTGCTCTCCATCTGTCTAAATTTATTAAGCAGTGGAACAACAGATAGGGGCTACAGGCACTTGACTCAATGATCAAAGAAACAGAGCAAGAAAATGTACAAAAACACAAGTGAAAACATGGAAAGAGCCCTGACTGTGCCGCCAGCAGGGATACACATGTATCTGAAGTATTACAGGGTGATGACTATTCTACCAGTCAAAAAAACTAAGATATACAGTATACTGTAATTACAAAGATGAAGGACCAAAGGCAAGTCCGGAAGATGTTACATGCAACATTTCAGGACTACGGTCATACGCCTCAAAAGATTTTCATTTCAATTGGTTGACTGTGTTTGTAAATGGTATGACAGCAGCATGGCGTGTTTTGGGGGAAGTAAAAGTAAGAATAAAAGCAGAATTAGCTTAATTATATGTGGTGCTATCAACTCACAGAAATGTTCTCATTAATTTATTAAGACACCAAATTTAGTACATTCTACGGAAGCCCTGAGAGGCACGTGAGAAAAAAAAAATTCTGGTGATCCATTTTTTGTGTCTAAGGGCGTTTTCACACCTGTATTTCGTTTTCTCGGGTCCGAATCAGGGACCAAATTGTTATAAATGTGCATATTGCCTCGAGTTTGGTTTGTGTTCACACGGCAGCTTTTACAAGCGGACCAAAATTTTGGTGTGCAAAGAAACTGCTGTCTTAATTGGTCAGAATTTTCGTGCTAGAAAACTCCCGGAGGTAAACAAAAAAGAGCAGACTTCCAGAATGCAACAACGGAGGGACAACAGAGGGACAACTACGCGGCTTGATCTTGGCCCTGGTCATCTTTTTTTTTACCTCATAGCAATTTTTCACTCAAGGCAAACGATACAGTTTGAAAATGAGGCGCGGCTGCGACTATAAAACAATGTATGAATGCACTGGAGTCGCAGAAGGCGCATATCAAGATGTACGGAGGAGGAGGCGTGCATTAACTCTCCTAAACTGTGACATGCTCATCGGACGAAAATATCAGGTATGCCCGTGGTCCTCAACACAGCCTGACCTTACACCTGTTTAGTACTGATATGAATAGCGAGGGCAAGCATGGGCTCTTTTGTAGTAATGTTGTCTGGTGTCTGGTGTCGACGTGCACAGCGCCGCTTGCTACCGGAGCTGGTTTAATCCAAAAAGGCGCAGTGCTTTCTCCAGTTGGGCCGAATCGAGGTCGGATCATGTTCTCACCACAAACGAAGCGTACCGAGTTTGTTTGGAAGCGAACAGGAGGTGTCGGTCCGCTTGTTTTGGTACCCACCCGAGTGCAATTGCTGTGTTCACAGCTGCCCAAACGAACCGCACCGAGAGGGTAAACACTCCAGGGTTCGATTCAACAGAACTAAACAAGGCAGGTGTGAATACACTTTAAGTCTGAACTAAATTGATTTCTCTCCTGTGTTTGTGACTTAAGAACAGGTGGAAAAAAAGGTTTTGGTTTGGCTTGGTTCCATGCTTAACACTCTTAATATAAAGAATTTTCTGAAACGTCGATGGAGTGAATGAATGGGAAATTCACCTCTGGAACCAGAGCCGTTCAAAAAGTGGGCCGTCACTGTTGAGTTCAATTATCTGAGAAGATGAGGTAGAGGCAGCATTAGACATACCCACCGATGTCCCTCATTGTCAATGTCAGGATGTCCTCCAGACAAATTAACCCTGGTTTTTGTAGAAGAACCAGTCGTTCTATTGAATTTGTATTTTTATCTCTTTTTTTTTGCAAGAAATGCACAAATGTATGAAATAACCCACATAACAATACGGTACATTTCAGAGAAGTAAACCACTAATAATTGACAATGACACATCAAATTAAATGTGGACATTGGTACTTATTGCTGTCATGCCAACTACATTCTCCTGTAATGAACATGAACTCCCCATGTCTTCATTACATAATTAGACTACTTTACAAAGCATATGAACTTCAGAAATTACCAGACTGGTCGGGGTACAGTACGTCCCTTTATAGAGGGTGAACTATCCATTATTCAGGGAATGGATGCAGGAAAATCAATGCTTTAGCATATTAAGTCGGGGATAAGAGGGATGTCTGCACTCATAAAAACTAGGATTAAAAGTTTAGAACGTACTGTGTAGCTGCACCGTCACTCTGACAGTAAAAAGAAACGGAGTGCAGTGCTGACAGGGCAGAGAGTGAAATTACAATGTTCATTAAGCTGTCTGTAAATCCTCACTCAGCTGGGAGCAACATCTGACACACTGGTTAATGCTGCTGTACATCACACACACACACACACACACACACACACACCTGTACATGTGAACACACAGAGAATACGCATGCATAAAAGTAGTATGGGGCATCATTGAGACATAACGAAGAGCAAATAATCTAACTATTTATTGCTTTCATTATATCTAGTATGTGCTCAAGTGTTAGTCGTGATGTTAGTCAGAGATGTAGATACTACCAGTGGGTGAGCTCCAAAACCCAACCATCACTGGGTCCGTTTGTGCTGGATGGACTTGGTAATTCCAGACGTCCGTCTCCCCGGCAACATTTTCCATGCTCTTCCCGGGGGACCCCGAGGCGTTCCCAAGCCAGACGAGACATATAATCTCTCCAGCGTGTTCTGGGTCTACCCCAGGGCCTCTCACCAGTTGGACTTGCCCGGAAAACCTCCAAAGGCAGGCGTCCGGGAGGCATCCTGATCAGATGCCCGAACCACTTCATCTGACCCCTTACGACACGAAGGAGCAGCGGCTCTAGTCCGAACTCCCTCCGCATGTCTGAGCTCCTCACCCTATCTCTAAGGCTGAGCCCTGCAGCCACCCTACGGAGGAAACTCATTTCGGCCGCTTGTATCTGCGATCTCATTCTTTCGGTGACTATCCGAAGCTTATGACCAACCCTCACCTATGGACTGGTAAATCGAGAGCTTTACCTTCTGGCCCGGCTCTCTCTTCATCACAATGAGCCGAACCACCTGTCTGCTGCTCCAATTTACCCTCACTCGTGAACAAGACCCCTAGATACTTAAACTACCTTGCTTGGGACAAAGACTCACTCCCAACCCGGAGGGCGCAATCCACCCGCCCTCCACCCGACGGCTCTGTGCGGCACGTAAACAAAGAGTCCAGATCCTCTGGCGACCATGAGGTTGTAAAGACATTTCACTTTGAACAAACTCAACCTCGTGGTGATGCTAGAGGAAAGGTCAGGGGATCACCAAAGTCATTAGGATTCATCCTCTGTGGACCATGAATGTTTGTACAAAATTGCATAGCAATCCATCCAATAATGGTTGAGATATTTAAGTCTGGACCAAAGTCTTGGACCAACCAACCAACAGACAGACTGACATCTTTTCAGCCAATTGTAGAGGATGATTCCAAATGGAAGATGTTCTTTACTGTCTCTGGACCAAGGGGCAAAAGTGAAGCCAATGTGGAAGTGCCTTAAACTTGCTTTCTTTCTAACCTTGTCCACTTCTTATATACAGTCTATGCTCGGGACCCACTTAAAGGCTGAGATTAAAGATTAAATTAAAATTTACCATGGCATCTTCGCTACTTGCTGCTATTTGATTTTCAGCTGAGAAAGATTCAACATCATAACTTCCACCTCATATGCTAAGCTGCACTCTGTTTAAGCATGTTTCCCCGCCATTGCCGCTACATAAAAAGAAACAGGGCCAAATGGAGCGCAGCTGGTCTTAATTTTTGCCCATTTTCTCCTGACCATTTAACCTGCCAGTCACTAACTCAACTGTCATTCCACATCCTGTCATTCATTCCCTGTTATACTGGCAGTTGCCTTCAGTGTGTTCCCACCAGTTTCAGTCACTACACCAATCCAGGCACCTGCTCCCGTTCCCCAATTACCCTCCCAATATATATATACCTCAACCAGCTCATTGCCAGGTCGGCTTTCCAAGTCATAGTGTTCCAGCCTGTTTGTCTAAGTTCTTTTGACCCCTGCTTATCTTTCTGGATTTCTGCCTGCTTGTTTACTTGCAATAACAGCTTTAAATCTGTTGGGTTGAGTATATCAGCTTTGCTCAGTGTTTGGGAGTTCCTTTTTTCCCCATTCGTCCTGGCAGATTTGCTCCAGGTTGTTGAGGTTAGTTGGATGACGGACTGCAATTTCCACACAGTGCCACAGATTGCCGATCGGATCCATTGACTTGGCCGTTGAACTTTCATCTTTTAGCCACTCCTGTGTTGCTATGGCCTTGTGCTTGAGGTCATTGTCCTGCTGTAAAGTGAACTTTTCTCACAAGCTTCAGGTTTGAAGTCGGTTCTGTTGCAGCATCTCCCTGTATTTAGCTCCATTCATTCTTCCTTCTTTCAGTTCTGACAAGATAGCCTCATCCCTGCTGAGGAAAAGCATCCCCACAGCATGCCGTTGCCTCCACCATACTTCATTGTGGTGTTTGTTGAGACATGGGCAGTGTTAGGTTTGACCTACACACAGCGCTTTGAATTTAAGCCCAAAAGCTCTAGACTCTCATCTGACCACAAAACCTTCAAGAGCGCGAGTGTTGAATACTTATATAACAAAATACAAGATATTTTATATCATTAAACTAGTTAACCATTAAATAGTTAATTTTGAAGGTCAGTCTTTCAAAATTAAATATTACACAGAAATAAATCTCAATGTATTATTTGTAATTCAGGCAAATCTGAAATCTTATAAGGGGGTTGAATACTACTACTTGAGGTTATTTCAGTCTTTTCCTCATTTGTCGCTTCGAAGGCTATTTTAATCAATCGATAATAAATAATTAATTGCGTTGAATCGCATGATTGTCCATAGTTAATCACAATTAATTGCAAAATTAATCACACATTTGTTATCAGTACAAAATCTACCTTTTAAGGGGATATTTGTGAGGTATTTATAACTCTTATCAACATGGGAGTGGGCAAATATGCTTGCTTTATGTAAATGTATGTATATATTTATTCTTGGAAAAGTGTAAAATAATATATAAAATATATATAAATAACACTTTTACCAGCTACACATGAATGCACCAATAATTATAATCCAATAATATATGTTCATATAATACAATAAATCTTATTTGTTTATCAAAACAGATGCTGCTTATAACAAAATACTCCAAAAGGCTTCATTTGCGTTATTAAAATCACCAAAATTCACTACCTGATTTTAGATTTGTATCTTGTCACCTTTTTCACTCCTCGAGAGTTTGTAGGTCTGGAAGTTACAGTTATTACAGAATAGGTTTATAATTTAATATCTTCAATGCTTAACTTATTGTATCAAGTTCCTTTCTACTATCTCAGAAAAAATTATATGCAGTCCTGAGCTCTTAAACTTGCAATTTCACCTATTTCCTTACATACTTATATTTGTTCTATTTGTCCGACTTTGCAGCCTTCTGCAGCCTCGAAGAGAAGCTACTGTCAGCGTACAGTTGAGAAATTTACTGCTGCGCTGCTGCAGATGAGGACACAACCGCATGCTGTCGGGCTGCTACCAGTCCCCAAAATCATACTTTGCACTTCACAAATAGATAATGGAGAATAATAGAGAATAAACAGACAGCGGGAGGATGCGTTGACTGCCTTCCTTCATAACTGTGAGCAGAAAAAAGGCGGACACATATCTGTCGCTCATTCTGACTGATGTGCTTATGTCTGAGGTTTGTTTTTGGAGTGATATAATCCATCATTTAAATTAACTTAACAAGGAATAACGAGGCAGGGATTGAGGCTGGCTGTCAGTCTGTTGAAGAACACATTTCAATATGAGCAGAAAAAAAGCAGACACAGTTCTGTCGCGCATGCCGGATGATGTATTTACAGTTTGTTTTTTCTTGAGTGACATATCCCCATCTGTTAAATCAACCCTAAGAAAGAGCTACAAGGCAGAGATCAAACTGTCTGCCAGCTTGTTAAAAAAACACTAGAAACTTGACACATTTCAAAACAATCTGATTGAGTCAAAGATGGAATGAACTGTCACGCTAACAGCATTTGAATCAACATACACAAGAGTTGTTGATTTCTCACATTAGCAGCAGTTGTTCCTCGCTCACTATCTTCATCAGTGTCTGACGCCGTAGCAAATGTTTGCAGATGTGACCTTTTCAGATCAAGAAATTAGACTTTATATGGCCCATCTGCTGTAGTGCTGTTTTAATGGGATTTGAGAACACTTCAGTGGGGGGAGCAATTTTGAAGTGTGAATATTTGTGATGCGTGAAATGTGTTTCAATGTGTGAAACAAAAAAAGAAACTTCTGCTTCTTAATAAAATATTATTCCTCTATTCTGAAATGATAACAAGTATTTGGTATATTAATAAAAAATGTTAAAGACAAAGAAGTGATTGTCAAAGTGGGGTCCGTGTCACTCTGTCAGGACGTTACATAACAAAAGTATGGTCAAATAAGTCAACACTGACTTTTGGTTTGTTTGACCCATCTATCACCCCTGAACGCTGCCCCATATGGACTTTGTCACTCTACGTCACCTTCCTCCTTTGCTCCCGTCATATTAGGTACTAGTAGGCGGAGCTGGCCCCTTCTAACCCATATCTATGAGGCTGATAACTGCTGATGATGTCCATTCAATCAGCTGATATCATTTGAAGCGGGTGAATTAATATCTTTCATCTCACCTCGTAATTCTCAGAGGCAGATATCTCTAATCCTTCAAATCAGGGGTTCTCAAACTTTTTGGGGCCAAGGACCCCTTACAGGGGAGAAAACACCGATTAAGCATATGCTACTACCATTTGTACTCTTATATGCTATTGGCACTATATATTTTTTTATTCTAAAACTTTTCAATCTAAATACTTCAGACCCGTTTCATATCGATAAACAGAAACACATTTTAATTTGAATCATGTTAAGATAAGATATGATGAGATAATCCTACATTAGTCCCACAGCAGGGAAAGAGGCAATGTTATTGAATGTTAATACCACATATATACCTATATACACAGAAGGTTCTATCTACATTTTCTACAAGTAATTGACCTTAAAAGCTTTCAGAAAATGAACAGTAGCAAGACATAGTTCTAATAAATCAAGAAATTTAAACTCACCCATCTAAAGCTGACTTTCAGTAAGTGTTTCAACTTAAAAATAATGAACTCATTGCTGTGTGTCACAAACATATCAGCGTTTCGATTGGCCCAAAGCTAACGTGGGTGGTAGTAATGGACACAATATGGTTGTTTGGTTGGCGCAAATGGTCCCCATCTATAGATGTGTACTTTTTAATGATACAATATAAATTTATAATTTATAGCAAATTATTTACCGGACCCCCTCACAGATTGCCACAGGTGTTACATAGTGTATTACATGAGACACAGAAAACGCAGAACTCTCACCCGGGAGGCCGCCGTTCGTGTCCATTGTGAAACCAAAAGTTGTCATTGACTTATTTTATTGTACTTCACGTAACTTACGTACTTCACTAACGTCAAGTTACGTAACCCCAAACCATCATCTTTTCCTAAACCTGACTAAGTAGTTTAGTTTCAATTCACAACGTCAAGTTTCACTTTCACTTTCACAATGTGGTAGGTGCAGTTTGGCCCGCCTGAGGCATTAGAATGGAGTAGTAGTAGTCGTGATAACCACTGACAATGTCCATTCAATCTGCTGATAATGGGTGTTTAACTTGTAGTGCTCAAAACATGAAAATGTTACACATAACAAATGTAACATTATCTATTCAGTTTGTTGCCCCATTAGCATACACATTGTTTCATATTTTATTTATCCAACATTTTACATTGGGTTCAGGGGCGTGTCTAAAGGGTTGGCACGAGGTGGTACCGACCCCCCAAACCCTGGAATTGCCCCTAATAGGGCTGTGTTGTTTGTTTTTTGTTTTTTTTGGGTCCCATTCACACATACTGAAGAAAACTATGGATTATACAAGTAAAGGCCCAGTTCTTCAGGCACAGATGACACATTTAAATAAAGCTCAGGGACACATTTTTTATCTTGTACCCAGATTTTACGACCTAACAGGTTCAACGCATTATTACCTTCCTTTTAAGCGTTGTCAACAGCCACAGGGGAACAAGAATGTTCAGACAAGATATCCACGCGGGGAGATAGGCAGAGAGGGTGGCAGAGGAGCAGAGAGAAACAGCATGAGGTATTCTTAATTAGCTGCTGATTGACTGAGAGACAACCAGCCAGTACGAAATGGAGGGCGAGGTTCTAACAAAAATTCTCCTCAAAAGAAAGGTTTATCTGCTCGGCTCAGAACCGCTCGTGTGAACGGAGTGACGAGAGCGAGACAAGGAAGGTGCGCTCCTTATCTTTGACAGAGGTCAGCTCTCGCAAGGAAAAATGCAGCGGGGGAAGAGACAGAGAGGGATTAGCTCCAATCCTAATTATGGGACGCCTGGAAATGATGTCCCAGCCAATCAATGTGGGAGGTCACAGTAATTCCCGTTTGTGTCACAGCAGGACATGAAATGGAAATTGGTCACACGGATACTTGGGAGGCGACCTCTCGCATACAGCAGCAAACTGCAGACAGGAAGAGCATGTATTAATCATCTGCTTTGGAGTGACTGTAATGTAATTCAGAGGACTGACTATGCTTACAGAATTTATTCATATACAGGATGCCTCGGTCGATAGAGTCGACAGAACGGATTTCAAGGAAATACCAAAGAGAAGCAATGATGAACTTCATATACTGTACATATACAGCTTTATTCATGGATAAGTTTCAAAATAAAGGACAGTATTAGTTGTTTTTATAGTCTGTTTTATTTTTAATTCTGACACCCGTGGGATCACAGGCGAACCTCGACCGACTTTACTGTAGCGTGAACATAAGAAAATCGAAGGAATCAATTTGTACCGACCATGTCATGCTGGCATGCCGGGAAGGAGGCTAAATAACGCTTCAAATGTATGCTACGTTTTGGCACGGAAAAACTGGCATGGCCATTTTCAAAGGTGTCCCTTGACCTCTGACCTCAAGATATGTGAATGAAAATGGGTTCTATGGGTACCCACGAGTCTCCTCTTTACAGACATGCCCACTTTATGATAATCATTATGGGTATCACTGTAAAGCTGAGACTCTTGTGAATCTAATGAGCCCAACTGTATTCATGTGTGATGATGTTAGTCACCATAGTAGACATTTCATTGTAGTGGTACCATTTTTTTTTTTAATTCAACCTCACTGTATAAAATGACCTGTGGTGACCTCTAGGATAATCACAGCCTCATGAAACTTCACAGCCACAAACTAGAGACCTAGAGCATTCAGAGGATGGATGGCTTTCTTAGGTAGATTGACGATAAGGGAAGTGCTCGCCATCCAATCTCAGAAAAATACAGTTCTTGCAGAAATCTCCAAATGTCAAAAGTTTTTGATCCCAAATCACAGCATGGCTTTTTCTATGGTGTTCCTCAAGGTCTTGGTGTCTTAATGTGGTATTTTGGAGGGATTATTGATCATTTTTATCAATTTTTAAGTGTTAAAATTTTTTTTAAATTTAGCATCAAATCTGTGTAACAAATGGTATTAACCCAAAAAATGCTGCAACAACTTATGAGACATAATAGAGCATGGGGATGACCATCATATAGTTCTATCATAATGTTCTAAATCCTTATACACTTTCACAATTTATTGAATTTATTAACTCATGTTTATTTCTTATTTATGACCAGAACAACTTGACACACAGTGCTGAGCTGCATCTCAAATTAATCTTCAGGTTCTCAGCTTTCAGATGATGTACACCACTTCTATGTGACATCTACTGTTGACCTGCTATCGCCCCCTAAAGACGCCCGGTACCCCTTTAAACAAGACACAAACGGGTCTATTGTGGGTCTCAGAGGGTTAACACACAAAGGATATTCTCTGTGTGGCTATAAAGCCTCATACCATTACAAATGGTACAAAAAGTATCTCAAATTACCACAAGCTCAAACCATGTTTACCTGTCCAACCTCCTGGGGAGCATGTTTCCCAAAATGTTGAGCTATTCCTTTATTTGGTACAGTTTTGACTACAATTTTGTAGAGTAGCAGTTGTTATTAGAAACCACATTTTCAACATGCTTTGCATTCATGTTTCATGTCTGCCCAATGGCATGTTTAGAAAAATCATACTGAAACTCAACGAGATGGTGGAAATGGTATTGGACATACATGCTGATTATGTCACTGAGTTACTGCAGACTCGAGAGCGACGCACAATCCCCCAGCAGCGCCTAATAATATTAATGGTGTTGGTATTTCTCGTCAAAATGAGTTTAATCTAAAATCTGATTGAATTTCAAGTAAGTAATTAAAGCAAGTAATTTGAGGAAGTAATTGAACCTTATATTGGGGCCAATTATTCTTGGTGTGCAGAAACTTGTTAATTGAGGTGTGAGGAAGGCAAGATCCATTATCACTCTGAACCATCGGCTTTAATAAGGAAGCCACCGTTGTGTAACCGCGGCGGCACCGGCTTCACTGGGAGAGAAGTGAGAGAGTTGTTAAAGACCAGATTTACACTGTTTGCCTTTGATGATGATTGGCTCATGAGTTGCTATTGGTTTCTCAAATAACTACTTTGTTCTCTTACAGATGATTCATGAGGCTATTTTGGATAGGAGAACACACTTCCATGACTGACAAGATTTCTAGTAACCAAAAAGCCTTAAAAAAAAAAGTCATAGTATAGTATGACAAAAAATGTATAACAAAGTTATATAAATGAAATTAACATGTAATAAAGCTATTAGAGTATGTCAAAAAAAAAGTGATTAAAAAAGTCATATTATAACATGTCGAAAAAAAGTTATGTTAAAACAATAATAGTATTGTAAGTCAAAAAATTTTATAGTATGCCGGAAAATTTTAGGAAAAAATTCATAGTATAGTATGTAGAAAGATTTCATGAAAAAAATTATGTGTAATATGTCAAAAAAATGTATGCTAAAAAAGTCATAGTATAGTATGTCAAAAAATTGTATGTTAAAAAAGTCATATTATAGTATGTCGAAAAATTACGTGACAAAAGTTTTAGTATAATATGTCACAAAATTTCATGAAAAATGTCTTAGTATAGTATGTTGAAAAATGTCAAAAAAAAAAGTCGACAATTTTTTTGATAAAAAATTCAAAGTTTAGTATGTCGAAAAATGTTATGATAAAAATTGAATGACAAAATTTTATGATAAAAAGTCTTATGTCAAAAAATTACATGACAAAATGCATAGTATAACATGTCGAAAACATTTAATGAAAAAAAGTCATGGTATAGTGTTTAAAAAAATGTTATGTTAAAAATTCATAGTTTAGTATGTCGAAAAATTCAGTGTATCTGAACAGATAGCTCAGTGTGGTAGTGTGTGTGGTTGGAATACTGGAGGTTGATGGTTTGATCCTTATGTGGCACACACAGTTTTCAGGTCTAACTTCTAATGACGAAGTCAAATATACCAAGAGAACAGTCCACAGTGCATGTGGCATTGGTGGCTTGGTGGCTTGGTCGCTAAGTTTCTGGTTCTGTATGTGGCAGAGCAGCGTTCAATCCCCACCCTCACATCAGTGTTTGGTGCCCGTCAGTGGAGCGAGGGGGTTATGCAACAGAAACATTTTTTTAAGTAGTTTGGTTTGCGTAAAAAAAAGAAAAGAAAAAATGTGATATCTGGGTTAAGGTTAGTGTAAGTGTGTTATGGTTTAGTTAGTGTTAGTGGGTTATGGTTTAGTTAGTGTTAGTGGGTTATGGTTTAGTTAAATAATAAAAGTAGTTTAGTTTGGGTAGAAAAAGAAAAGGAAAGAAAAAATGCGATATCGGGGTTAGGGTTAGGAGCCCATGCCCACGAGACGTTGCTTGGACTTGAAGTCACAACCAGAATACAAAGAGAATTTTGGAGGCCTGGGGATGTTCATGTAAGTGTCTGAGGAGATCTTGTAGGATCAAAGGTGGTTTGGGTCAGTGGTCTGGTTTAGTGGCCATGCAGGAGGAAAGGGATCTTCTCACCTCGATTGTTGCTGTTTGCAGGATGTTGTAAATCCATGATGTCTTGTTGGCCAGCAATCCTGGGGGTTGAAGGAAGAGCTGGTCTTGCACAGTATCTTGAAGGTTGTACTGTCTGCATTCGAAACATGCCGGGACATTTCCTACACAGTCAAATGACCACGGAAATGTCCATTCTACTCCTATTCTATTTTTAAGGTTGTCACCCTTTTAATGTATAGTGTAGTAATCTGTAAAGTGTGAAATGTACAATGTATTGTAGAAATAAACAGCAAACTTTGTTTTTACCTTTGATATGAAGTCTGGCCAGACCTCAGTCAGAGTAACAAACTATTTTCCCAAACTCTATTGGCAGAACAGAATGATGCTTGCCAGTGAGTGTTGTTTTCCATCTATGCCAGATTAATCAGAGCTGTGGTACACTGCCATGACCAACGATGTGTTTGCAGTGGCTGAAGCAGCTCATGGAGAAAATGACTATGTCAGCTGAGCCAATCCCGCTCCTCCAGAGTGAAGTGTAGGAGATGAGTGTATGTTACCCTGCCAGCCCTTCAGCCACGCACAGTCGCCCGGGCCAACGATGAAATCACATCCAGAGCCTGATTGCACCCAAACACACAGAGTAAAGGAACACCTGGTTTTGTGACATTTTCAGATTTGACATCGACATCAGTCGACGATATTGCAAATATTATTTTAAATGACCTCCTACCTTATTCAAATGTTCTATATCAGTGCTGGCAAAAAACAAATCTTTTCTACTGATACTTTTTGAGATCAGCCTGTGTAAGGTCTACACTGGTCAGTACTGTCTCCAGGAAATAGCCACAGCCCTGCGCTCTGAGTCCAACACTGACAAAAGCACACACCCTCTCCTGCTTACTCCTGCCAGCAACTGAGATGGAACAACCTGAAACAATGATCCAAAATCACTTCAGTACTGTCACAGTACTCTGTAGCTCACTTCGAACAAAACAAGTAACCAGAACGCTGGAACGCTAGGCAATGGACACTAGAAAATCTGGCAAAGAATGAGTGAGACTGGACCAGTATAATGCTGCATTACAGTCAAATTCAACATCATTTTCCAGTTGAAATTTCCAATCCAAGCGTTCCAGGTGCATGATGCCAAACATGGCTGACCAGTGGCAAGTGTATACACAATTGAACTCTCAGAAGTTCAGCCTCCTTACATATACAAACAAAACAGAAGTAGAAAAACGACGCGTGACACATTTAGAGATTGTTTACCGTAACCAAAATTGGTGACAAATTTACCAGCCATGACAGCGACGCTGGTATTGTTTTCACCTTGTGAGTTTGTGTGTGTGGGCCAATTGTGGTCCTGGGGACACCTACTGTAGTGGGAACTACCACAGGTGTGGTTTTGAGTACTTTGCTAGGTGTTTATATGCCTGACTGCCTGATTTTGTTACGATAATAGCATCACAGCTGTGCAAGATGCAGTCACAAAACTTAACAGGTGTGTAGATCTAAAAGAAGGGCGTGTTTGAAGGTGGGTGTAGCAAGGGGCGTGGAAGGTAGGAAGTTGGGAAAACCTTGATAACCTGCCACCCGCTTTCTCCATCCCCTAGTAGCAGAGAGAGTGTAGAGACAGAGGGGTTATTAAGTTGAATACGTTAGTCTAGTCTGCCTGACTCATTGACCCTTTATCTGACTGAGGTTTGTGCAAGTTAGAATCTATGGCCCCGACCACGGCTCTGAAACATCAGTAAGTTAGAATCTATGGCCCCGACCATGGCTCTGAAATATCAGCAGCCTAACTGTGCTGTGTATTGATAAATCCATGGAGCTGTCCGTGGTGCTGAAATAGCAGACGGATTTGTAATTTCAACTTTTTCTCTGAGAAAAATGACCATAACGAACACCACAACATACTGCAACAACCTCCCTACAATCACATTTTCATTGAATGAGAAAACTGACTAATTTTTTTGCCAGCTATCCCGTGAATTATTAAAGACTTGGCCCAGTCTCTCATTCATGAATCACAATTAACACATAGTTAATTGCAGCAGTTGACAATCAAACAAAACAAACAACAAAAAGGCCGACAGCTTACAGCCCATGTTTCAGAGCCGTCTCCACGCTCCAATACCACAGGTGGTCATCCTTCCTTTTTTCTTTTTCTCATTCTTCCATTATTCCTCACTTTGTTCCATGTCAAGCCCAGATAGCGGTTTCAGTGGGCAACAGAGCGTAGCATCACTGCAGGAAAGGAGTAATCAAGTCATGAAAAATGTCCATCTTAAAAGAATGCTGGAGAGAAAGATGGAGAATGAGAAGGAAAAGAGAAATAAGAGGTGCTGAGCCGATTGACATACTGTGGAAATACAGTACTAACGAAATGGATATCTTTCCTGTGAAGCTCGTGTCTCCAGCACAGTCGGGACATCCATCACGGCGCGGCTGGCAGGGTGATCTGTCACATGAATACTTTATAGCTCCAACATTTATTCATTCCGTATACCCTCTCTATTCACCTTTTATAAGAATTTCATGGAGTCAATTCAATCTGAAATGTCAAGCTTAAAAAAGTGCCAGAAAAATCTACTTTTATACGTTTCTGCAAAGGTGACTATTCTCTGAATCATAGACCTCTAATATTGATTTTGAAAATCAAATGTCGGTCGCATGTTGTCAGTGAGGATTAGAGAAAGAGATTGCGGTTGTATGTCTCCACTAACCAGTCAAATTGCAGTCTACATCCATGTCTGTCCAAAATATCATCAATTCAAATCATTTTATCTTGTTGGACATTTGTGTGAAATTGCCTATGATTTCTTGACTTATGGCCAAAACCGTGTTTTGTGAGATCACAGTGACCTGGACACTTGACCACCAAAGTCCAAGTGGACGTTTGTGTAAAATGTACTGAGAGTCCTCCAGGCGCTCCGAGATATCGCTTTCACAAAAATGGGATGGATGTAAGGTCATAGTGACCTTGACCTTTGACCACCAAAAAATCAAATCAGTTCATTCTTGAGTCCAAATGGAACTTTGTGCCAAATCTGAAGAAATTGCTTCCAGGTGTTCCAGAGATATCACGTTTATGAGAACGGGACGGACGGATGGGCGGACAACCAGAAATCGTAATGCGGAGGCATGAAAATCATATCCATGTGCAGAAAACGGTGTAGAGGAGTAGAAGTTCTCTTGTTGGCTGAAGGCCTTGGATGTCCAAAATGTAAACTCCTTAAGCAAAAATCAAAAGGTTAGATAAGGTAGAACATGATTTATCCTGAAGGGATTTGTTTTTGTCCAAGTTGCCCAGTATGCATCATAAAATAACTAGGGCTGTCAAAGTTAACGCCACAACACGTAAATTTGTTTTAATGCCATTAATTTCCGTAACACATTAAGAAAACAAAAGGAAAACCTGAGAAATCCATCAGTACCAACCATGTCATACTAGCTTGTCAAGAAAGAGGTTAAATAACGTTCCAAACTTAGGCTAAATTTTGGCAAGGAAAAATTGTCATGGCCATTTTCAAAGGGGTCCCTTTGCCCACTCCCATGTTGATAAGATACTTGACAAACCTCCGTTTAAGGTACATTTTGAACAGATAAAAATTGTGCGATCAATTTGCGAGTAAACCTGCAGTGGGTAGAAATGGAGCAAATATGATTAAAAAAAGTTATTTTTAGAAAACGGTCACTATATCCTGACAGAAGTGCATGAGACAGTTAATCTGAAAAAAATCATGTTCCTCTGTGTCCTCTGGTGCTCCTAACGGCATCTGCAAGATTTCGCAGACCGGAGGAAAACAAGCAGTCAGAGATGATCTGAGATCTGCCGTTCAGCTTCCGTCTATGAGAGCCGGCTGTCAATCACTCACGAACTCTGATCAAACGATCAAACTAGGCTGCGCTGACCAAATATAAATCAATATTCTGTTACGTTAATGCCTATTTCTCGCCTCAAATGTTTACAGAAACATCTTGTAGTGTACTGTTTAGCTGTGAAATGAGAAAGTTTGTGACCTGGCAGGCATATTGAGATCAGTTGAAGAGCAGCTCTGCCTGTCTGCCCAAAGTTAAATAAATCAGAATTTAAATATTGTAAAATTATTATCAAATATTATATCAACAAAAAGATAAGTCCCCTCAGAAACGGCCCTTCACTCTGTTGTCAGTTTGTTGCTGAAGGTGCTCCTGGGGTGAGAGGTATTGGTCATGATACTGTGTAGATTGAGGTTGTTGATCATGTTAGTGCCAGCTGCTCTCACCACACCACGCCACACCACAACGTAGAACATGTGCAGCATGATACTGCAGAGGAACGATGGGGTGCCTCTTTGGGAGGAGTGCAGTAAGTAAGCTCTGAGCCCTCTTGCTGTTTTAGCTTGATTAGCATGTAGCTTATAGAGTTTATCCAGTGAAGCTTTCAAAACCAAAGGACAGATGACACAATTTTTCATTGAAGTCAAAGATGCAAAACACTCGAGATGGATTTTCTAAGGCTTTCACATGACAGGAGCAATATGTATCTGTCTGTCAATCAGCATTCCTCCAGCCTTGCTTTCAAAGTGACTTCAAGTGAGTAATGTGAGGAAGGGGATGTCTCAGCAGCGTGCAGCACAGAGTGATAGAAAAGACCTATAGATGACCTTCACAGCTTGATGAATCCTGCCTGGGTTTCAAAATGCACCTTTTTCTGTTTGGTCCGCACACTGAAATCAATGATGGTTCTATCAGTGTGTGTGTGTGTCTGTGTGTGTGTTTGTTACTACCCTGCCAGCAGCAACATTGAATGATTTGATTCAAAGGGACTTTGAGGATTATGAAATCCACAGGTAGCAAGCAGCCACCAATCGGAACTGTGCCCGAGCGCAAATTCAAGAACATGTTTTTCAGAAAGCGCATGTGATGGAGAAGCCCAGTCTGTCATATACAAAAGAAATGTCCTTGGGAAAGACACTGGATCCCTGCTGGCTTCTATTCTGTATTTGACCCTGACCTCTGAGTGAAGCTAACAAAAAAGATAACAACTCGTCAATATGATTAAAGGTCCCATATCATGCTCATTTTCAGGTTCATACTTGTATTTTGTGTGTGTACTAGAACATGTTTATATGCTATAATGTTAAAAAAACCTTTATTTTCCTCACACTGTCTGCCTGAATATACCTGTATTTCACCCTCTGCCTGAAACGCTCAGTTTTAGTGCATTTCAACAGAATTTCGTTGCTAGGCAACAGTTTGGGTCCATGTTTACTTCCTGTCAGCTGATGTTATTTACATACACTGCAAACAGGAAATAAACTGGGACACATTTAGAATGTTTACGTTTAAAACCATGTAATTGTCTAAATATTGTATATTTGTGACATCACAAATAGACAGAAATCCTTACGTCTTGTTTCAAACGCACAATTTCTGAATACGAGCTGTGTGTATTTCTCTATATATTGAGCGTTTTGATAGTTTAACAGTATTTATATAGCACTTAAACCCGCTTTATAATGTAAAAGACATAAAAAATCTCACTTTTTAAAATGTGGGACCTTTAAGATAAATATGTAAGTAATTAATTTGTATTTTGATTAAGACACATTTGTAAGTAATGAATTGGTATTCGTGATTGATAATGAATTTATAGTTTGATTAGGATAATTAAATCAGTTATTAATTTATATTTTTGTATGACAGAGATAAAAAGGTAATAATTGTAATATTTAGACAAGCTTAGGAAAAATAATTATGGTATATGTTTAGCTCTATAAGGAAGCTGGTTAATTATCAATTAATGGATGGGATTAAATAAGTTTCTTCTCACTCCTTTTCGAATATGTAAACCAAGGCATCAAGTGTTTGACAATTTATTTTGCTTATGCTTTTCATTGTATGTAAAGATTACTTTTTTTCTGTCTGTCCACTTGTTTGTATGATCGTTCTCTTATTTTTTTCATTTTTTTATTTTACATGTTCGAAATAAATTTTTAAATGAAATGAAATGAGTGAAGGTGGGAGAGAGAAGGACTCATCATTTTACTGACATTATAAAATCCGCTGCATTTTAATTACAGAAGTTCTAAATTGGAAGTAAGTTTTAATACAATCCTTAACTTTGGATCTGCATAAAAACATGGTAAGCATGTAATTACCTGAAAGTAGATGGTTATTGAAAAGATAAATACAGGAGTTACAATTCAATAAACACAATAAATTCACAATATATTGGGGTAATTTGGCAGTAATTAAAAAAAAAATTCAAACAGGTTACCTGCTAATTATCACCAAATTACCATGAAAGATGCGGACCTGTAAAATGAAGATTTACCAAATAAATAAATACATACAATTTCTGAAGGATTCTAATCATTATATTTCATGGTGACGTGTTGTGTTAGAGAGTGGGGAAATGCTAAAATCCTATTTTTTTTTAGTGTTCTAGATAGTTGTTGTGAAGGTTTTACATGATGCATCTTCAAATTGCAACTTGGGCAAAGTGCAGGACACTTTGCTTGATAATATAATGTACAATAAAGATATTTTCCATGCATTTTTATGCATGTAATGTCATGTGGAGAGAAAAGGCATTGATGCAGCAGGAATGGCCCCATCATGCTGTTTTATTCAGGTTATTATTTCATCAAAGACAATAAGAAGAATACCCCACAAAACATCAAAATGGAGCCAGGATAATAAAATAAACTGTATAACATCTAGTCATGTTTTGGGTGGATAGGTATATGCGTTGCCTGTCATCAAAATAGCTGTGGCAGAAGCAGCAGCAGAAATGGGCAGACATGCAGCTTCACTTATCTCGTCCTTTCCAGGTGGCCCATTTCCACAAATGTCCAGTCAAGGCAGCACGCCAAGCTTTCTTTTAGAATAAAATGCAGCATCATTTTACCGCCCTGCCTCAAAATAATGTGCGTGTTCAAAAGCACAGCCCTGCAAATGCCGGTGGCAGATTACGTCGAGAAAACAAACACCAAGGTGGATTTTAACATACCGGTAAAAGAACCTTTTTTGTCTCATGCTAAACCCGTGTTTAGTTTCCATTCCCTAAGACATACCTGAGACCACAATAGGTAGAGCGCCAGATTGAGCACTGAATGTGGTTTAGTTTTATTTTTCCCGTTTGTTCGGTACGTTTGAATTGGATGAATTGCTGCGGTTTCAAGCCAAAGAGCACAGTTGTTGCACTATTATGGATATCTGTGTCTCCCTGTGAGAGGTGCCCCGACGGATTCTCATCTATACAAAGAAACCTTCCGTGACGGCCCAGTATATAGTCTAAGCGTCGAGGGGGGCTTTTACTCTTCACACTTTGCTGACTTTTTCTCAGCTTCTTAAACTCAACTGTATACTGAATGAATCAGCCGCACAAATCTACCCCCACATAACAACTTTTTCTTTCTTTTCCTTCCTAACATTTGCGGGCTTGTATCTATAAAAGCTAAAAGTTTTCCTCTCAAACTTCAGTCACTCCCACAAGTTTGTTTCATTAGCTTCACTAAAGCGCTTAAGGCCCTTTTTTGCCAAACTAGACACAACAGGTGTTAACAGCAGAACAGGTTTTGTATGTATAAAAAGGACATAACAGATAGAAACAACATTCGGTAGCTCCCAAGAGGCTTAGACAGTGCCAATGGCTTACTGGAAATGCTGCTGCTGCATGCTAACAAAGTAGAACCTAGTTTTAGTTATACCTTGGTTAAAATGGTGCTCACATTTTACTATCTTCAGTAGTAGATACTCATTAGTTATTAAAGTTACTAAATGTGAGATTGGGAGCATTTCTATTGCCTCCGTATTGTGACCACATTGAACGCAAGTTTAAATGCGATTGCTTTTTTAATCCACATTCAACAACTATGCAGGCGGTAGTGATGCACGGGTCGACCCACAACGTTTGGGTCAGCTTACTAAAAAATATCCACCCGATTCGACCCATAGATGTGGGTCAGTAGGGGCCTGCTACGCCTACTATGTTGCAAAAGTGAAAGCGAAACTTTAAAGCAACACGTTCAAACGCGTAAAACTGAATGAAATGTCACGTTTTGAACACAAACACAATAGCTTGTTGAAATGTGAAATTAAATGTTGTCAACACAAAGACAACTACACGTTGTTGATGTCACACTGGATACAAACCCCCCGGTCTATTGGGTGAAAGAACTGAATGCCTGACTTCCACTTCTTCTCCTGTCACAATCACTACGGTCGCTAGAGGCCGCTGTAGTCTTGTCTTATTCCTTCTTTTGATGACTGCCCATGTGAATTGATGACAAAACCTACTAGTAGGCCCCTACTGACCCACATCTATGAGGCTCATAACCACTGACAACGCCCATTTAATGAACTGATAACAGTATAACTGGCTGACATATCTCAGGTTCAAAAAGTGACGCCGTACCAACTTACAGAAACATGGCGTGCAATGGTCACCTTCTTTTCCCCACCAACACCCAACACACACACAGCGAGCGTCGTGGTGCACAGTCCTTGTTTCTGTCCTTGTCTTGAGAGTTGTGCTACTATAATGTAAAAGTTGGCAAGTTGGGTAAGTAAGGAAACCTTTTTCTTTCAATTTGTCTCCCACTTCCTGTAATATACTTCTGCTTCTGTCTGTTATCAAGCACTAATACAGAAAATAAGATATTCTTCATAATAGTTTAAGTGCATGCTGCAGGCATTGTTCCCTTACCGGAATACATCCACCAGTGAACAGTGTTTTCAGACGCCATAGTTATGGACACTGTGTAGCGTCTCTGGCACACGACCACAGTCCAGCGGCTCCTCTAACAGCGTCTACTGAGACACGGATAATAAGGAGAGCAGTTAATTGAGCGCAGGTGCCCTTCTTGGTGGGTTTCCCCAGACTCCCACTTCCTCCTCATCAACAATCAATCCAACCCTGCATGCAACAAATAACACGTGAAATATTGCCTGTAGCTAATATTCTAATCTCTGCAAGAGATCCCTAAGCTAGTGGGAAAAAACTTTATAGCTGAGGGCTACACTGCTGAACAAAGCTGTTGCAACACTATGTGTAAAGCTTGGTGTAGCTTTACCTGTGCAAGGACTTTTAAACCACGCTACCTGCGGGGCTCTAGGAATGGCAATGACAGTTAGTTGATCAGTCCATCATTTTTGGTCCAGACTGAAGTATCTTAGCAACTACCTGATGGATTTCCATGACATTTGGTACACACATTCATGGCCCTTAGAGGATGAATCCTAATGTTCCCCTGACTTTTCATCTGGTGCCATCAGCAGGCCAAATCTATCACTCATCCAGTGAAATATATCCACATCTGCTAGATCAGCAATCACCGTTTTCTTAGCAAAGATCACTTGTCATCACCAAATACAGTAGAAGCCAAGATCTACCTTTGAAATAATAGTACAGCACAGTATAAGAAACCATTATCTCCTGCCGTAACCGACCTAAGACCTGGGCCACACTGCCTACGTGTGCAGCGCCCATTGTTAACAGGTTAGAGCATCACAGCATGCGTGAGCAGACGTGCAGTGAAAAAAATTATCTTTTGATCGTAATATTGGCATCATAACGGCAACATTACACCATTCACTACATTGTCTGCAGACAATCTGTTGACTATGCACAGCAGGGCCGGCTTAAGGCATAGGCCATAGAGGAAGTCGCCTGGGGCGCTGCCTTCTGGTATTTGACCGACTGGGCACTGGTCGGTCAAATAAATAAAGACTAAAAGAACTTTTCACCCCTGTAACTCTCTTTCTCACACAGTGTAAATTGTAGTGAAACTAACTTTAAACACTTAAAAGCCAACAAAAGCAGGGACTAATTGTTTATCTATATAATAATAAATACAGTTATTAATGAAAAAAATATATAATTTTTGTCTTAAAACCATTATGATGTCTGGGTATTTATTTTGCTTTTCCTTCGAGGCCAAAAAGAGGCTTGTTGCTGCCTCCTTTATGTCTGCACTGGACTATGGTGATGTTATATACATGCATGCATCTTCTCATAGCCTACGCACACTGGATACTGAATGCTGATGAATGTTTTTTGATACGTTATGATCTTGTAATTTGCTCTTTGTCTTCGTTTTAAATTGCTATGTTTGTTTTATGTATGCAACCAATTAACGGTGCTGCTGCCTATCTTGGCCAGGACACTCTTGGAAAAGAGATTTTTAATCTCAATGACTAAAAACTCCAGGTTAAATAAAGGTTAAATAAAATAATGTGTGTTGCAGTTTACGGATTTACTTTGACAGCCCAATATATATTTATTTATTTTTCCTTTTTTTCTTTTTTTACACACAGGTTTCAGGTAAGTTCAGGTATCAGAATCTGTATCAGGATGGAAAAAATGGTCTCGTAACATCTCTAATTGTGAGCGTGTTAGCATGCCGACCTTCTCGCTGTGCCTGCAGCCTCACACAGTTGCTAGTGCAGCTAATTGCTGCGCATATGCTGAAATCGCAATATCAATAAAGTTCACTGATGACTAATAGCTGTTTTTCCCTTATTGATTTCCATTATTAAATCAATACTCACAAAGTAGATTTAGATAAAGTGAAGATGTAACACAATATCAGGAGAATGTGTCTGCTATTTTACCACCGACATATATTCTGGGTGTATTATATCTTCTTTTTTTTTCATTTGATAGACGTGTATATAATGTCTGCCAGCAGGCATCAATCCCCGGCCCTCTAGTTGGGAAGAGATCTCCCTAACCACTTCCCCGTCTGCCATCCATCATTCCACAAACATGCCTTCATTTCTGCACGCCGCCTCGGCTCGTCACTGTGTGCGCCATTATATCGAGTCCAACCTGGCTGTCTGGATGGACCAATGAAGCTGGAGGTTGAGGCATTTGGGGGAAAAAAGAGATGAGCAATGAGTTTTCCACATTTATGGCCCGCAGCATTACAGCGGTTGACACTGAGAATAGGGCCGATGGTAAATGTAGTGACTTTTATTTCTTAACCAATCATCTCAAATGGACAGCCATTGATGTAGAAGAGCCGTAACCCCAGAATGCATACCTCTTTAACTTTTGGAGAATCGACATAAAAGAGATAAAGGATGTAAAGAAGAGTATCCCAGTGCTGATTAAATATTAACGACAGTATCCATCAACGTGCCACAGCAGTAATTGGTATTGATCAACGTTTCCACAATGCGTAGCTTCCTTTTTACAAATGCAAATTCAGAGGCAACAATTTTTTGGGATATAACCAATTATTTATCCACATTACAGAATGAAAAATGCCATTGTACAGTACATTATAATGAACGATCAACACTTTGGAAATTGCACACTTGAATAATGAGGAATAATTGAGTAAGAATAACACAGTATATCCTTAAAGCTGCTCCAATCAATAGTTTTTATTAACAATGGATCAAATGACTATGAGTAATGTGAAAGGGGGCGTTCGTAGTGATGAACCCCAAAAAGAATTATCACCCAAGTCTGCAGTTTACTTGGCTCTCTAAAGCTTTTTACAGTATAATGGACCACAACTTTATGTTTGGACCAGTCTTGCCACTCTCATCAACCCCTTTTCCAGCCACAGCAGGCAGCTATATTCTGTAAAACAGATCTAATAAACCGCTGTTCACAACCTGCTTAGCATCAAACGGCGGCAGACAGAAAAGTGAGCAAATAGCTGGTGAACAAAGTGGAGCATTTGACTGCTAAGGACCTCAAGAGGAAGCTAAAATGCTTTGCCAAGTGCTGCTTTAAAAGGATGGGGTCTGATTTTTTGTCAGTGCTCACATGCCAAACAGTATGCACGTTGAAAGACTTATTGGTTGCTTAAACCTGCAATATAACAGTATTGACATATAACCTTCCTTTTAAGTTGAAATGGCAAACTTGTCAGCAAACAGTTGCTCATTTATACATCCGGAAGTTACGGAGCAACATTATCATTCACTTGGAGTCGTGTTTCTGTCCAATATGCACTGTGTCAGTTTTGGTCTCCATCAACTGCAGAGAGTGATATCTGTCTCTTTAGCTGCTTAATGCTCCACTTTGTTCACCAGCTATAGTCTCTAACTGTGTTCATTTACTGTTTGGTGCTGAGCAGGTGGGTTTACCAGAGCTTTTACACTGAAAACAGCTGCCTGTTGGTCAGGGGCAACAGATGGGTCAAAAAAACACAAGACTTTCACCCAGGAGAACGATGTTCATGTCCCGTGTTAAACCAAAAGTCAATGTTGACATAATTTAAGTTAGTCACTACGCCGGCATCACGTGTAGTTTGACGTGTAGGGCCGCCGAGCACGCTGCTGTATTTGACGAGTTGGGAGTGAGAACATGTTGCATGTAACCACAATGATCCTCCACACTTTCTCTCCCTCTGTTTCAGAGTTTAACAGTGGATTTTTGTCACTGTGGTTCAGGGTAGCACAACCTCTTTTAAACACACACAGTGTTAAGCCCAGGACAGGAGCGGCCTCAGGGTGAAAGATTCCCACTGAGCTCTTGTTAATCCAAAATGAATTGCCCTCTGAAATATGCAACCAAGGTTGCACTCTGGAGTGATGCAGAGTGTGTGTGCACAGCAGAATGCAGCCGATACATCATGTCACAAATAAGCGTGCTTTATTTTGCGGAAAAGAACAAAAGAAGCCAAAGACAAACAAAGAGAAAGACAGAGAAGGAAGGCTATTCGAACAATATCTGGAGTGTCGAGACACTTCTATTCAGCTCTCGAGTATGTTCCCAGAGTGAGCAGACAAACATTACCATCCACTTCAGACATGCCTAGAAGACCAGAGGATTTCACAGCATCAGACTTGTTGTTTTAATGACTTTGGCTGCCATTTGCTTTTAAGTTCAAGAAGTTTGGCCATGTTAAATAAGATGCTGTCTAACATCTGGTGGTAGCCCACTTTCAGCCTTGAAGAAGAGGGTTAAATGGGGTTAAGTGCAGTATGGAAAAAGGCCTCCGGTGTCGGCTATTGATTACAATAAACTGAAGCGCTGCAAACATAAATAAAGCATTGCTGCTAGTGAAATAATGGATGGGAAAAAGATTGAGAGGTATTTTAGACATATCTAACCTTAGCACTAATCATTTATTGAATTTTCACTCTTACTTTCTCTTGATTCTGTAAATAAATGAATAAATTGGTCCATATTTCATGTCATTAATCACATCACTAGGTGAAACTCATGGAAAGAAACAACAAAAATAAGCAACAAAATTGCCTGTTAGTTACTGAAGACTGAATGTGTGGGAGAGCACACAACTGTATATATACATGTATATATATATATATATATATATACAGTATTATCTCTGGCCTCTGCTGATATTCTGAATGTTAGCATTAAGTGCGTTTACATGGACATGAGTATCCCATTTATGATCGGGTTTTTGAAGTATCCCTTGTGTTTGAGCATTAAAAAACAACATATCCTGTTCAGGAGAAACCCGGATAAACCCTTATCCCAGACAAGAAACAAGAAACCAGTATATGCTAGCTGGATAAAAGCGGGATACTGTTGCATGTATGAACTTCATCCTGGTTATCGAGCGCTGCTGACTACCTGCGCTGGCGTGGCTTCAGCGATGTAACGTGAAAGTAACTGACGCAACAGAAAACTCAAACAATGGCGGTAGCGGAAGCGTCTCACTGTCTGGAACAATAAAGAGTTTTGTCGTTCGGTAATGAAAGAGGCTCTGTATCTTCATCCACTGCATACAGGAGGCAGGCTAACCACCAGTAAGGACTGTAGGGGTTAACTCCAGCCACCATCTGCTGCTTGTGCAGCTGAACACCTTCAGGAGAAATGTAGCTGAAAATGAAAAATGCTCTCACAGCAACAAGCTGACCTTCCACTATCACACCCCACCTGTCTTGGCCTTACATTTCCCAAACCACAGCGATGCCATGCGATGCGCCTCTAGTAGCGATTTCACAGATTTGTGTTCTTATGTATTGATTCTCTGTGACATCTCAAATGTAATAGCCTATGGCTGACTAGCACATTTTTTGACTTTCATTTTAATCTTCCAATTGTTTTGTTTAGCCTCAGCAAAAAGGATTACAGTTTTAAGATTTACTTTGATAAGATTTGACAAATTTTAAAATAAAAACTGGAAGAAGCAAGTTTAGTTTTAAGTCATTGTACTTTATTTAAGTATTTCCATTTCGTGATCCCGGAGCCTGGCCATCTCTGAGCAGCTGTCAATCACTTTTTTGCAAACTCCGATCAAACGATCAAACTAGGCAGCGCTGGTGGGCGGTGCTTGGTATTTCCTCAACTGATCTCAACATGGCTGCCGGGTCACAAACTTTCTCATTTTACATCTTCACTACGAGATGTTTCTGAAAACATTCCACACAAGAAATAGTCGTTATTGTAACAGAATGACAAGTGAGAGAGGTTGCGGCATTCAGAAGAAGGTGTTACTTCAGGCTTGGCTTGATGTGTGAAAGCTTGCACGTTTCCACAACTTTGCAAGTTGTAATTCGCCTCCTGTTTGAGGTTGCTGCTTATTTTTTTCTCTCCCAGCATGAATTCAGGGTTAATTAGAAGTTCAGGTGAAACTGAAGCTGGAGTAAACGTTGTATACTATTTACAAGTGTATATGACGAAATAACAACATCACTAGATACTGAACGCACAAAGGTGAGTCGGCAGGAGCCGTTATTAATTCTGCACCAGTCAAGAAGGAGATGTGGTGAAAAAATAACGAGACAGTTCAATCAATAGACCGTAGAATTACATGTCATTGTAGCAAAAGGTCAGGTATTATTAAAACTATTATAAATAGCTGCCTGCATCCCATTTAGTTTTGCCAGTCCCATGGCCCCTTGTATTGTATTGTGGCTCACTATTAATAAATATTAATGTGGTGGTTCCCGAGAGGCTCTGCATTGAACTTAAAGCAGATGGAAAGCTCACAAACAGATCAGCTCTAGTAGAAGCGGAAGCTCTCAACCACTGTTGATTCTGTAGCTACCGTTGCACAACGTGGTCGCTACTGGTCGTGGCTTTTAGAGCACTTTCACAGGCTATAGTGCGTTTAGCTAGTCCGAATTAGAGTGAAATTGGTATTTTAGTTAGTTTTCTGTTTAGTCTGGTTTAGTTTCACAAATTAAAGTGGACCAGATAAAAACAAGAAAATGCTGGGGACACGTACGAGGGAGAGGATTTATCTTTTGCGTCTCAAGAGCACTCTTGTCACTTCTATGCAGGGATTTGCGGACTTTCCAATATTGTTGTTTTTTTTCAAATCCCTTCTCCTCCAATTCCTCTCGAATTACTTTATAAATGTTTCCTTTGTTGTGGATTTTATTTAGCATATTCTGTATGTTCTCTCCGGCCCAGATATCAAGCAAACATCGGACTTCTGCAGGAGTTCAAGTCAGTCCTGTCGTTTACCTGTGTCCATCTCAACAACTGGCCACACAAGCAGCCTGTGTTTTGGTTCACTTCCTGCAATTGGGTCGGATTATTACCATAGTTATGTTTTCACTGGTGTTGGTTTGTTTGTTTGTCTGTCTGTCTGTTAGCAGGATTACTCCAAAAGTTTGCGATGGATTTGAATGAAAGTTTTCGGAGGTGTGGGGTTCGGCACAATAAACAATCTATTAGATTTTGGTGGTGATCCGGATCATGATCCGGATTCAGGAATATTTTAAGGATTCCAATCAGCCTGAGCATTAAGACCACAGGGTATAACACATGCGCAGTGTAACTGCTGACGCGTTGATGATGCATGACCCCGCCTTCTTCCTTCTTCGAGCAGAGAGGTAAGTGTATGGATGCGTGGCGAGACATCGAGCTGCCGTCTATCCACAGTGAGAAAGAAAAAAACGATACATGACGGGATAAGAGACAACGTAGTGTAATGTTATACAGACATAACAAGGCTGCTGAATGAGAGAGGCATCCGCCGATACGTTACACGGAAACACACCGTGTTAATAACAAGCCGACCACCTCGCGGTACCGCCAGCTGTGAGCTGTGATCTGTTTTTAAGGTCACGCACCTTGCTGGACGTCTGCGCTCTGCGAGTGCCATTCTCGTGTTCTCACTGCAATCGAACCGCACTAGGGTTCGCTTGGAAACGGTCCGTGACCACCTCTCGCAAGACGTCTCAGACCATTTGTTTTGGTCCGCATCGGAGTACGATGGTCGTATCTAGAAGGCAACTCACAAGTTGCGAAACTCCTACAAGATGGTTAAGGTTAGGTATTGATCTCTACGTTTTTCGGGTTGACACAACTTCCTACAGCCTACCTGGTTGAACAATATAAATACGGTCTGCGGTGCAAAAAAACTGTGGGAACCCCCTCATTAATGGAACTGAGCCCTCCTTTAAGTTATCAGCTACATCTGTGTTTCATCTGCGATCAAAAGGTAAAATGTCTGTAGAAAGGAAGGTATATCAGAAGAGGATTGTTCAGCTTTGCCCTGCATGCACATCCCTCTGGACTCAGCCTTTGAGTTCAAATCTTATCAAAAAGTTGTAGAAAATAAAGTTTCACTGCACAGCTCAAAAGTTGGAGAATGAATCATACATCAAACAACACATCACGTATATTTCTATCTATTAAACGTGAATAGAAAGTCACACATTCCAAAATGAGGGTGAAAAGAGTCTTCAAACTTTTTACTTTTTACAACAAACCTGAGCAACTTGGCTTTTCGCTGGTGTAGTCGATATAGTGACAGTAATAATGAATGGCGTATTTGTTGATATTTGTCAACAAAGACAGAGTACATTACCGTTTGGGTATTTCGGTTACCGAGGCTGTGCATGTGTACACGTGTTTGTGTCACTACACGCGTGTATATTGGCCTGCTTCACGTACTTATTGTTCCACGAGCTGATGAAATACTGACACGCCAGACAGAAAACAAATCATGTCAACCCAGAAACTCGGTGACAGACACAGCTGTCACACCCTAATGACTGTTAAAAAAAAATATAGATGCTGAAAATTGTTTGCCTGGCTCGGAAAATTTATGAGACATGCGGCAATTTCCTTTGAGAAGTAGTTTCTTTTCCCAAAGAACATAAATGAGTTACTCTGCTGCTCGGAGAAAGGAGTCTGATAATGGTAATGAGGATGATGATGATAAACAAAACCTCTACAGCAGTGGTAATGCATCAACTACTGTTAGTGTATTGAATTTGGCACAACCTGTCCTATTATTTCCTAGTCCTTACCATGCTATTGTTAGCCCTCGCTCTGTGTCTGATGGGTTTAACACAATGATTTATGAATGTTGACTGAATGCACCATATTCTGTCCTGGAGCGGTTGCAGACCAAACATGTAGACTATTAATGCAAAGATAAATGAGTTTTTATGTGCACACTTTATTATACAATTACCACCTTTTCTTACATAGTTTTTAATATGTAATAAGAACTGCCCATTGTTCTGATTATGTCAAAACCCAAATAGCCCGAAAAACATCCCATTGGACCGTTAGCCCATTTGTCCGGTAGCCCGTTATCCCGAAAACAAACGCCCATTGTTCCGAAGACCCATTGCTCCAAAAACAGAAGTATGTGACTAATTACTATGCAGAATGACGTCATCGGATGGGAGAATACAAAGTTTGTTTCAGTGTCTTCAGTGTTATATTACTGATTTTAGATCAGCCTATACATCTAACACCTCGGATGACGGGAGTGCGCACCAACTGAGGTGAAAGTCTCATGATTTTATTCAGAAATTGGAAATTTTCCTGCGACAGTAAAATTGCTTGAAATGTAGTGAAGTGTATAAGGCCCCGGCCGATTCAGCACCATGGACAGGGCCGGCAGCCGTGCCCTATTTATTTACAATTTATTCTGATGTGCTGGAGATAAACAGAAAAAAATAATGAATAACAAGGAAATATCCTCAATAAATAAAATAAAATAAATCCCATCATTTGTCCTCAGATTATTATTATGTGAAACAAGTTTAAACAAATTATGTTAATTATCATTTCAACAAACATTCACAATAATAATTATTATATATAATAATAATGAAATCACAGCAGTTTGTGAAATAGTCCCGAAATTTAATCTATATGATTAAATATACGAATTTTCCTTTTTTTCGTGACGCTCAGCACGACTTTCAACAACGTATTTTAACAACAATGTATGTCCAGCAACACGTGACACACGTGTCAATTTCTGCTCCAGTCCTTTCAAAATAAAACTACTTAGTTAGGTTTAGGAATAGATTGACATGGTTAAGTTTAGGCAACAAAATTACTTAGTTAGGTTTCGGAAAAGATCGAATTAGTTAAGCTTAGGAAACAAACTACTCAGTTAGGTTTAGGAAAACATTGAATTAGTTAAGCTTAGGAAACAAACTACTTAGTTAGGTTTAGGAAAAGATCGACTTGGTTAGGCTTATGCAAGAAAACTACTTAGTTAGGCTTAGGAAAAGATCGTGGTTTGGGTTTAAATAACTCTGGAAGAGCTGTAACTTAATTACGGAAGTTACTTAACAAATAAATCAACTTTGACTTGAGGTTTCACTGGGACATGAACACCGGTCTCCTGGGCGAAAGTCTTGTTTTTATTTTACCCATCCACCCCAACCTCCTCCCTGTGCAGCATTTAGCGCTATTTACAGCCTACTTCCCGGTTCAAAATTACATGGATTACGTGCTAATTGAATTTGTGCTGACCATCACGAAAAAACAAAAGTGAAATTCAAGTGATATACATGAATCAATACATTAAATTTTGTGACTATTTAACGAACTGCGGTGCGACTGGGTTGTATAATTAGATCCAATACAAAACCAACACTCACACCACACCTGAAGAGCTGAATCAAAACCTCTCTGATGCTTTACAAAGACAATACTCACAGCTCGTCTGTGGCTTGATGATATTGTGTCCAACCTCCCCCCCGGTTACAGACGCTTTCCATTTCACACTGCATTTGAACTCCCTCTGTCTCAGCCCTGGCTAAACGTGCCATTGTCTTCTCCATCACCTTTTTCTGTTTGCAATGTAATTTCCCGTCAAAAAATTCATCCCCTGCCGGCGTCTGTGAGGGACTCTGCATTTTATATAATAACCAGCGACCCCGGGACACGGGAGCAGGGAGGGGGTGGCTCTGGAAATGTGCGAATGGTGGGAACGGTGCCTGTAGTCAGCGGCAGGATTCGGGTTTCTATTGCACACACACACACACATATAGGCACACAGAGAGAGACAAATGCACACATACTGCCTCCCCCTCAGAGCAGAGATAGAAAGGCAGAGCATGGCCTTATTCTCTATCACGATTCACCACCAGCCATGTGTGGGTTGTCTTTTCTCTCATTCTGTCTCCTGTCTCTGGTTGCCATTTCTCTTGCTCTAATTTTCTCTCACATCATCTAACTCAGCAACTCTTTTCACCTCTTTTTCATCCATTGTCTGTGTCTCTATTACTGTGATCTGTTCTCTCCTGGCTGTCTCTATCTCACTCTGCTCTTTTAATTTCCTCCGTCAGTTTGCATAACCGTGCTCCCGTGCCCCTATCATTTGACTGTGTAATCAGACAGTTTTTCCGACTTCAGCTGAACTGAAGAACAGCGGGACTCGCTAACTTTTCCCAAAGGTAAACTAAACAAAATGCAGTCGTGGTGTCAGGACAGATTTGTATGTGAGAGGTATTTGTGTCTTATGCAAAGTTTTTTTCAATCTGCCTCAAAGCATCGTCGAGTCAACGGGTCACACTTAGAGCCAAAATAACAACTTGAAGCGGCATCAAAGTGGAGTACCTCCCTCCCTCAAATGAGACGCTGTGGATCAACTCGAGTCAAAGCAATTCAGAGACTGAGACTAAATTAAGTAAGGTGCCGCATTACAGAGGAAATCTTGGAAAGTGGAAAACACTAGTGTGTCCAGACTGAATGCAAAGTGAATATTAAAGGCAACATATATAGAGAGTCGTGCAGGAATGAATACTAAAACCCGGAAATGAGTTAGCATTTTAGCACTTCCTGATCCATCGTCTTGAAGTCAATGTGTTTTTTGAATGGGTTTTTACATTTTTAAGCTTTTACGTGTACAGGTTTTTGGCCGTCGCCATCTTGGTTTTTGGCCATCACCATCTTGGTTTTTGGCAGACGCCATCTTGGTTTTTGGCCATCGCCATCTTGGTTTTTGGCCGTCGCCATCTTGGTTTCTGCCTGTCGCCATCTTGGTTTTTGGCCGTCGCCATCTTGGTTTTTGGCCATCGCCATCTTGGTTTTTGGCAGTCGCCATCTTGGTTTTTGGCTTTCGCCATCTTGGTTTTTGCCCGTCGCCATCTTGGTTTTTGCCCGTCGCCATCTTGGTTTTTGGCCGTCGCCATCTTGGTTTTTGGCAGTCGCCATCTTGTTTTTTTTGCAACCAGAAGTGACATGATAGGGTGGTTCTAAGTACAACCGAACGCTGAATGAGACAGATAACTAACTTACAGTTAACTTTGATGAGCTGAGGACACACTGTGAAAGGGTTAAAGTCGCTCATGCGATCGTGGTGTAGTTTGTTCATAGCCTAATGTTAGCTTTTTACTTTCTGCCGATTGGATTCACACTTCATCAGCGTTATAGAAAATGTTACCCAGTTTTATTTTCAACTCTCTAAATCGAGTCCCAGCACCTCGTATCATTTTCCTTTCAAATTTCCAAACGGCACATACGAACAGCATCTCTGGCTGTAAGCGGAGCAATGATTGATGATGGACAGGATGTGATACTGGGTCAGCGTGATAAATTATTAGACCCACCTTGTCACTTTAAAGGGGCCGTCAGCGCCACGTTCTCCCCCGACATTACTTTACTGCATATGGCTTCCAACGAGATCTCTGTCACTTTGGCTCTCCCCATTACAGCGATCAGACGTTCAGGTTCAAATTTCAGCTTGCTCAGAGTAAGGTAAGTGCATATATCTCGCCCCCTACCCAATTGACACCCATGGGTTTATAGCGGAGGAAAGGTTGGCTGCTCCTGCTGTCAGTGGGGATTTTTTTTCTGTTCCTTAATGAGAACATCTGAGGGAGAGGCAGACAGAGAGAGCGAGGAACGAGAAAGCGAGCGTCGGTGCATGCTTGTAGGCCCAACAGCTGCTATCACTAAGTATGGCTGCTCAGTTAGCCTGGCAGCCTTGATGCTGCCTCAGTAACGAGACCAGAATAACGAGCAACTCCACACCCAACGCCCGAGTGTGAAAGTTAACACTCTTGTCCCAGCAGCCACCCGGGGAAATATTATAAAAGTCCCACTGCAGTCGCCTTGAATTCATCCTCAATGAATACTTGATAGGCTATTTATAGGTGTCTACAAATGAGGAAATGTGAATTGCTCTGTCACAGTGGGTTCGTTTTTAATATTTAATATTTATGAGTTTGCCACTTTTTTAAAAATTACCACAAATTAACAGTTCTTTTGGCCGTGGGCTCTTGGGTGATGCAGAGTTCAATCCCTGGCTGTTGTTAAGTTGTGTTCAGACCAGGGCTGTCAAAGGTAAAGCAATAATAATGCGTTAACCCAATTTGTGTTAACACCACTAATTTCTTTAACGCATCAACGCAATCAATGTACCGAAGGTTGTACTGGGTTCAGTTTTAAAGCTGGAGTAAAGATACTGGGATCATATGAAACAAGAAAACCTAAGGAATCCATTGGTACCAAACATGCCATCCTATGTCATACTAGCTCGTCGCAAAGGAGGTTAAATAACGCTCCAAACTTGTGCAAAAGTTTGGCGAGGAAAATCTGGCATGGCCATTTTCAAAGGGGTCCCTTAACCTCTGACCTCATGAAATAAGAGTATTAAATACTTGACAAATCTCCCTTCAAGGTACATTTTGAACAGATAAAAAAAAATGTGATTAATCGCATATGATTATTTACATGAAAATGACGATTGAACGATGTGTTTAAGCGCCCCAGACAGTCAACGCACCAACGGTAGCTGTAGGTTAGCTACTGTAGCAACGGACGCATTAACCGTGTGGGAGTGTGCAGGTGTGTTCAGATCAGCCTCTCAGACTGAACTCACCAGAAACAAGTTCTTTCTGGTATTTCCCTCCAGCCTCTCTGCTTTTTTTCATCTTGTCTCTAAACATATGTTTATGCGGCGGACTCAACTTTTCAACTTCTGTGGACACGTCTTTGTGTCGATTTGTGTCACCTGTGCAAATTTACATCTAAAATTCTGTACGCACATTAGTCTGGTGGTCGGGAAAAAAGAAAAACAGAAAAAAAGAAATAAAGAAATAAAGAAAAAGTAGTAGGATATTATGATGGTGCACATACGTATACTGTACACAGACATACATACAAATATATATACATACACTTACACGTACTGTACATACACAGAGGGAACAAATCTTCAAAGTCTTCAGGGCTAAGTCCTTTATTATTGTTTAATTATATTTATTTAATTATATAATCCTCCTCCCCCTATTTAATCCATTTATTCCACTGTTGTAAATATCCTTCTTCTTGATTTCTGACTATAGGGTTTTTTTTTCAATTTCTAGAACGCTGTTTACATTTGACTTCCAGTTGTTAAATGAAGGTGGAGTAGGTTTCCTCACCTGTGGAATCGCCTGTCCAGTTTGAATATGTTCATGACCCCCGACTGGCTTCGGCAAGAATTTCATTAACAGATGGTTCATCCAGTGAAATTTGATAGAAACATTAAACAAGGTGGAGGATTGATTCAGGAAGGCCTTTAGGAAATCATCCTGTTCAAATAATATAAAATGTGTGGTTGTTAAAATATGCAGATCAAAAAGGTAAATATCAAGCTGGTTAACTTTTATTATCCATGTCAGTCACTGAGCATAGAAATGTTCCATGAAAGAGCAGGTGAGAAGAGAAATATGGAGCGGAGACTTCAATGCTCACAACAATTTGTGGGGAAGTAGTTATACAGATAAAAATAGAGAAGGTGTCGCGACGGCAGCAAGCTTTTTTACTCCAACACAACCTGCCACGAGAAAAAAAACCTGCTTTATATCTGACTGAGATCTAGTTCTCTTACTGACTGACTGACTGACTGACTGACTGACTGAAGGGTGAGAGGCGACTGACTCATAAAGAGAAGGAAGTTCTCCTTTGACACTGATAGACTCTCTTTCCCTCTCTCTGTCTGTGTGTGTAAGCGTGCATATGCATGCATTCTGTGTGAGAGAGATGAATATTGGCCCTCTGTGAGCCGCCTGTACCTTTAGGTGATGTAATTTTATGTCCGTATTATATACTGTATGCCTCACTATGGGCTTATAATGATTATGTGACTGGTAGTTGGTGCCACAGCAGTCATAAATTAAACTGCTGTCATGAGTGTTGATGCATTATTGTATGCAAATTAAGCGTGGCAGACGTTTGTGCAGGTTGGAGGGGGCAGGATCCTGTTTGGCCTTCAGTGGATAGTACATCCTTTACAAAGAGTAATTTTGCTCAGATTCAGCAGCAGCTCTTGAATCTTGTAATCTAGCCAAACAGCCAGAGAAGATCTGACGATAGAAGTTCATGTCATGCTCTTCAGATTACAGAGGGTGGCTATAGAAGTGTTGGGTCCGTGTTCATATGGGTGTTAAAAGATAATCAACAAGCTCAGTTGAGGAAATACCAAGCACCGCCCACCGGCCGGACCAAACTTTCTCATTTTACAGCTAAACAGTACACTACAGCTGCCATTGAATGAACAGCCAATAAGAACGCTCTCTCTTTAATGACCTGTGATTGGTCAAAGTCTCCCGTCACGGGCTAGATGTTTTAAAGACTGAAAACAGAGCCATGAGGAGGAGCAGAAGTCTAGTTTTCTATCAGAACATTTGAATTATAATATGCTGAAAGGTTATTATGGAATTTTTGCCCTACGATGCCAAAAACAATCTGCCTACCATCGCTTTAATACTGGAGTTACCCAGTTATTCCTTGTGAATAAGGTGTAGTAGTTTATCACTAAAGTTCCTGAACCTCCAGAAAGTACTCCCCCCCAAGAACAGGAACATTTTTAATCACCTGCAACGATATCGTACAGGAATTAAATTTAGTCCCTGGTTCCTTCGCTCGAAACTCAATGAGTTCCTGGGAAAGTTCCTTCTTTTTAGCCTGATTCACCATCTTGGAACCAAAGTACCAATGCAGCGCTCATATACAGCCACAACACTGTGATTACCCTTATTCTTAAAGGCAGGGCTGACGATGTTCTCCAGTCTCCACTATTTGTTATATTGGTTGAAATGGTCTTTACACCCCGACAGCGATCCATTACTGATGAGCTCTGAAAAAGGAGCGTTAAAGAGCCGTCATCTGTAGCTGCTGTAATCCTGTAAAAACGTCTACCAATCACTGCCTCGCGGTCCGCTTGGAAAGAACCAATCAGATGCCTCTCTGCTCGTACTCTACACTTGGTGTGCACCAGCCTGAAATCAAAGCACATCGCCACCGCACGTTTCCTGGAGAATGGAAGAGTAAACTCAGCCCAAAGTACTTGTCATGAGGTAGCGTTGTTGAGTTGAGGTCCTCTCTCCGCTCTGTCTGTGAAGTAGTTACGATGCGCCGGTGCTCGTGCATGTGTGTGGGGGGGCATTGCCTTGGAAGGAGCCCCGAGGGGTCTAAACCCACCCCCTGGTTTAGATGGAGCTCCTGATGCTGCGATGCTACTTTCAAATGATACTAGCTTTCCAACATCGTCGACCCTACCTTTAACTGACTGAAATTGGCACAAAAATACAGTGTCAATTTTTTTGAAAATCAAGATTTTGATTTCCGATGGATTTAATTCAAAAGGAAAATACAACAGTTTTGCAGTGTTGTCTCAATAAAATCCTTCAAGCTGCAGTTCAACGTCGTCCGTCTTGGATTAAACACGAGGGAGATATTCCCCGGTGGTTTAGACCATCAATGTTTTGTACTCATTGATGAAAAGTGACCCAAGCCTGCTTCAAATTTGACAGCCACACTGATTCATACCGTCTGTAGATGGAGATTTAATGTCTCTTTTTAACTAGCAGGGTCTTGATAGCTGAGGAGGTTTTGTTATTCTGCAGTGAACGTGGAAGATTGTGCATCAGAGGAAGTATCTAAATGAACAGTCAGGCTGTTTATTAAAAAAATAATAATAATAATCCTCCACCCCCCAAAAACACATCACATCATTCTACATTCAACATCACAGGCAAAATAATTACAGATGAGTCTGAGCCAGGCGATAAGCATACAGCCCTAAAGCTGGATCGCAGCGGTCCAGCCGTTATGGGCGTTGTAAAAATGGCGATCTGCGAGCTGCTGCAGGTTGCAGCTTCTTCTTGTGTGAGGATTTTACCGTACGGTGAGGGATTGTGTGGAGCACCCTTGAGAAAAGTATTTAACCTTTAACTGCTTCCCTTAATGTCACCCTGTCCCTGATACCGGCCACGGCAACACAGAGAGGGGAGGCTAGAATGCTGTGGAGCTATGCTGCCCCCCTCTGGTTACACTGAGAACAACATGGCTACAATGTTTTGGGTGAAAAAAAAAACATTCCTGCAATCAAATCTCACATATTTGTAGAGAAATGTAGGAAACTATTTCTGAGGAATGGGGCCTTTGAGAATTATAAATTAATGATGCATTAAGACCGTAGTTGCTTCTTCATGAGGAGTCATAAGACAACTGTTGGGGAACCACTGTGTTAAGATGAATATAAATTAGGGCTGTCAATCGATTAAAAAATGTAATTATCCATTCAAAATGTACCTTAAAGGGAGATTTGTCAAGTATTTAATACTCTTATCAACATGGGAGTGGACAAATATGCTGCTTTATGTGAATGTATGTATATATTTATTATTGGAAATCAATTAACAACAAAACAATGACAGATATTGTCCAGAAACCCTCACAGGTACTGCATTTAGAATAAAACAATATGCTCAAATCATAACATGGCAAACTGCAGCCCAACAGGCAACAACAGCTGTCAGTGTGTCAGTGTGCTGACTTGACTATGACTTGCCCCAAAACTGCATGTGATTATCATAAAGTGGGCATGTCTGTAAAGGGGAGACTCGTGGGTACCCATAGAACC